>JAHRHZ010000229.1:442296-461639 GCA_024137785.1 Ginglymostoma cirratum
GTATCCGTTTATAGTGGATCCGTGGAGATATCAGGGGGGTGTAGCTCCCTGTGATGGAGTGTATCTGTTTATAATGGATTCATGGAGATATCAGGGGGGTGTAGCTCCCTGTGATGGAAAGTATCTGTTTATAATGGATTCATGGAGATATCAGGGGGGTGTAGCTCCCTGTGATAGAGAGTATCTGTTTATAGTGGATCCATGGAGATATCAGGGGGTGTTTTCTGAAGAAGTGTCTCAACCCGAAACGTCAACTTTCCTGTTCGCCCAAATATATTACCTCTCTTACTCAGCTGTCGCGTGTCTGCTCCTGCTCAGCGTGCACTCCGCCTATTCACGAGGTAGGTTTTTAAAGGAGAAGCTTACCTTCCCAGGCTGCCCTCGTGCCTCCTTCCGGACTCCCGCCGCTGAAACAAGTGAAAGGCCGCAGTCACGCGAGGTAAGACTTTTATACTCTTAAAGCTTACCTTCCCAGGCCGCCCTTGCGCCTCCTTCAGGACTCATGCCGCTGAGACGACTGAAAAGGATCCATGGAGTTATCAGGGGTGTACCTCTCTTGTGTCTGATAGAGTTTTTGTTTACAGTGGATCCATGGAGATATCAGGGGGTGTAGCTCCCTGTGATAGAGAGTATCTGTTTATAGTGGATCCATGGAGATATCAGGGGGAGTAGCTCTCTGTGTCTATATCTGTTTACAGTGGATCCATTGAGATGTCAGGGGTGTAGCTCTCTGTGTCTGTGATAGAGAGTATCTGGTTATAGTGGATCCATGGAGATGTCAAGGATGTAGCTGTCTGTGTCTATATCTGTTTACATTGGATCCATGGAGATATCAGGTGGTGTAGCTCTCTGTGTCTGTGATAGACAGTATCCGTTTACAGTTGATCCATGGAGAAATTAGAGCCATTTGAGTGAGATAGATTCTATCTGTGGTTTACCCATGGAGTTACCAGGGTGTCGCTTTCTGTGATAGGGAGATAGTGTATTTGTTTCAAGTGAATCTATGAGATCTGGAGACGTAAGTGTGTAATGGTGAAGACAGAGTGTTTGTTTATATTGAATCCGTGTAGGTATTTGGGATGTAACTGTGTGAGAAAGAGAGACGTTATCTGTTTATTGTGAATCTATGGCGATATGAGAGGGTTCAGCTGTGTGTCAGCAAGGGTACCTGTTTTGTCTTGAATCAGAGAGTATCTGCTGACCAGATATCCTAAATTAATCTAGTTTATGTGAATCAATTGAGTTCTCTTCGTGTAGCTGCGTCTGTGCGATACAGAGCATCTGTTGACAGTGAATCCAAGGAGACATGGGAGGGTGTAAGTGTGCTTGTGTGTATAAAATATATATGTATGCATGTATATATAACAGTGTGATGCCAACAGCATGGGTTCAGTCCCCACACTGGCTGAGGTTACCATGAAGGAACTCTTCAACCTTTCTCCCCTAGCCTGGCCTGTGGTGGCCCTCAGGTTAAATCTCCACCAATCATCTCTCCCTGACAAGGCAGCTGCCCTATGGTCTGGTAAGACTATGGCAACGTGATCTGGTTAAGGTAAATCCATGGAGATATCGGGGGTGTAGCTCTGTGTCTGAGCAAGAGAGAATCCGTTGTTAATGAATCAGTGGACAACTCGCTCAACATCTGTCTTACTTCTTTTATTATCTACCAATTTTGAATAATTTTAGCAAACTTTTAGTGACTGTCACCATTCTCGCAGTGCACCCAACTAATCCAGCTGTCTTGCTACAATACAGTGTAAGGACAATTAGGAATAGAGTCATAGAGATATATAGCACAGGAGCATACCCTTGAGTCCAACTCGTCCATACCAACCAGATATCCTAAATTATTTTAGTCCTATTTGCCAGCATTTGGCCCTATCCCTCGAAATGCTTCCTTTTCATGCAACCACCCAGATGCCTTTTAAATGTTGTAATTGTACCAGCCTCCATCACTTCCTCTGGCAGCTCATTCCATTCACGTACCACCCTCTGCCTGAAAAAGACTGCCACTTAGGTCTCTTTTAAATCTTTCCCCTCCCACCTTAAACCTATGCTCTCTGGTTTTGGACTCTGCTGTCCTGGGGCAAGAGACCTTGGCCAGTCACCCTATCCATGCCCCTCATGTGTTTGTAAACTTCTATAAGGTCACCCCTCAGCGTCCAACACTCTAGGCACAACAGCCCCAGCCTATTCAGCCTCTCCCTCTAGCTCAAACCCTCCAACCCTGGCAACATCCTTGTAAATCTTTTATGAACCCTTTCATGTTTCACAATATCCTTCCTATAGCAGGGAGACCAGAACTGAATGCAATATTGGATAAGCATGGATAGGGTGAACGGCCAAAGTTTTTTCCTAGGGTGGGGGAATCCAAAACTAAACAACACAAGTTTAAGGTGGGAGAGGAAAGATTTAAGAACAGCCTAAGGGGTAACTTTTTCACGTGGAGGGTGGTACATGTGTGGAATGAGGTGCCAGAGGAAGTGGTGAAGGCTGGTACAATTCCAACATTTACAAGTCATCTGGATGGGTATATGAATTGAAGGGTTTAGAGGGATTTGGGTCAAATGCTGGCAAATTGGACTGGGTCAGATTGGGATGTCAGGTCGACATGGACAAGTTGGGCAGAAGTGCCTGACTCTACAACTATGACTCTATATCAGGGAGTCTATCTGTGTGTGTATATGAGAGAGAGTATCTGTGGGTAGTGAAACCATGGACATATCAGCAGAGTGTCTGCATGCATAAGGTAGACAGTATCTTTTGATATTGAATCCGTGGAGTTGTCAGGGTTTAGTCATGTGTAAGGGAGGCGGCGTATCTGTTTCTGGTGAATCCATGGAGATATCAGAAAGTGTAGTTGTGTGTGAGGCAGAGACGGTATCTGCTTTTTTTTCCCCTTTATTCATTCACAGGATGAGGGTGTCGCTGGCTAGGCAGCATTTATTGCCTATCTGGGCAATTAAGAGTCAACCACAATGCTGTGGGTCTGGAGTCACATGTAGGCCAGTACAGGTAAGGATGGCAGTCTCCTTCCCTAAAGGTCATTAGTGAACCAGATGGGTTTTTTTTCCAACAATCGGCAATGGATTCATGGTCATCATTAGATTGTTAATTCAGATATTTATTGAATTCAATTTCTACCATCTGCCGTGGCGGGATTCGAACCCAGGTCCCCAGAACGTTATCTGGGTCTCTAGATTAACAGTCCAGCGAGAACACCAGTAGGCCATCACCTCCCCTTATGAAGTCATGGAGATATCACGGGTGTAGCTATGTATCTCTGTGATAGAGTGTATGTATTGATGATGGGGTGGAGGGAGGGGAAAGGGGTAAATGATAAGTGAAGATGGAACCCAGAGAGAGAGAGATAGAGAAAGACACAGTTGGGCAGACAAAGAAATCGGTAAAGGTCAGCTGGGAGAATGAACAGCTGCTAATTGGGACTTCTAGTGGCTGCTAATGGGTTGTTGATGGTAGCAACCCACATGATGATAAGGCCTGGTGTGTTGGAGTTGGGATAAGGACATGGGAGAAGGTGCTCAGGCCCTAAAATTGTTGAACTCAATTTTGAGTCATAGAGTCATTCAGCACGGAAGCAGACCCTTCTGTCCAACCCATCCATGCTGACCAAGTTTCCCAAACTGAACTAGTCCCACTTGTCTGCATGTGGCCTCTTAAACCTTTCTTATTCATGTACCTATCCAAATGTCTTTTGAATGTTATAGCTGTACCTGCATCTACCACTTCCTTTGGCAGTTCATCCACACACAAATCACCCTCTGAGTGAAAAATTGCCCTACAGGGACTCTTCTAAATCTTTCTCCTCTCACCTTAAAAATATGCATCCTAGTTTGTACGCCCCTCCCCCACTTCCACCCTAGGCAAAAGACCTTTGCTATTTACCTTATCTGTACTCATGATCTTATAAACCCCTATAAGATCACCCCTCAAACACCTCTGCTCTAGCGAGAAAGGTCCCAGCCTAACCAGTCTCTCCTTATAACTCAAACCCTCCATAGCCGGAAACATCCTGGTAAATCTTTTCTGACCCCACTCCAATTTAATAATATTTTTCCAACTAAACCTGTGCAAGAGGCCTCACCAATGTCCTGTGCAACCTCAACAAGACGTCCTGAGTTATCATAAACTGAATTGGGCTAGCCGTACGAATGCTGCGGCTACAACAGCACTTCAAACACTAGGAATTTTGCAGTGAGTCACTCATCTCTTGTCTCCCTCAATGCCTGTTCACCATCTACAAGGCACACCACGAGTGCATTGGAATATTCTTCCTAGCCCTGGACTAGTGCAACTCACACAACATTCAAGAGGCTTGTTGCCGTGCAGAACAAAGCAACCCTCTTCACTGACATCCCACCCACCACATCCAGTGTTCACTTTGCTCGTCATTGACACACAGTGACAGTAGCCTGTCCCATCGACAAGATGCACTATAGTGAGGCTCCCCCAATAACATCTTCAAACATGTAACCATTACCACCTTGAACAATAAGGGCTGAAGATGTATCAAAGCTACACACCATCCTAACTTGGAACTACTTGCCATCTCTGCAGTGTTGCCAGGTCAAAATCCTGGAACTGCCCGCCTCACAGCACTGTGAGTGCCCCTACACGCTAACAGCTGCAACGGTTCAAGAAAACAGCTCACCACTACTTTCTCCAGGGCAGTTAGAGATGGACAATAAATGCTGGCCATTCCCGGAATGAATTTTTAAAAAATATACTGATCATCCTTATATCTAGATCACATTAGATCTAGAAATAATACATCCCAACAAACTGAAAGAACAATAGAGCTACAACATTGGCATCTATCTGACAATTGTTGCCTGTAGCTAAAGCTGTCTGTATGCTGAGATATTTTAAATCATATAATGATTTATATGATTTTGAATTTATAACTATCTCTGCACTACCTCTGATCAATAAAGTGCATGGCGACTTAATCCATGTGTAACACAGATCTCTGCCACACTCAACAGATGTACCAGGGCTGACGCTGAGACAAGTTGTTCTGGTATAGTGGAGGCCCAAAGAGAGAGAGACAAATGGTGAGGGCAAGGGGACGAAGGAAGATTGAAGAGACGAATTAGGAGCTAAAGTAAGGCTCGACCTCTAAGATTGTGACTAGTTTGAATTCTCCATGTTCTGGCATACTCCCCCACCCAATAACCTTTTACTCCCTTGCTGATCGACATACCATCTATCTTTGGTCTGAAAAGATTCCAAGTCTCTGTTTCTACAGCTTTTGAGGAAGAGCAGCCCAAAGACTCATGACCATCTCTGAGAAGTTTCTGCTAACGTCTGTCTTAGATGGACAACCTTTTTGCTTCGGAAAGAGAAGGTTGGGGTACGGTGATTGAGCTATACCAAGCTTCAGCAGAAAAGTCTGACCAAACGCAACAATGAGATCACTGTCAAAGGGTTTCAGCCCAAAACATTGACTTACCTGCCCCTCGGAAGCTGACTGACCTGCTGTGGTTTTCCAGCCTCTCACCTGTAGAGAATGAAATCAGGAGTTCCTCAGGTTAGTGTCCTAGGTCCAACCACCTTCAGCTGCTTCATCCCTCCATCATAGGCTCAGAAGTGGGGATGTTCGTTGATGATTGCACAATGTTCAGCACCATTCGTGACTCCTCAGGTACTGAAGCAGTCCGTGTTCAAATGCAGCAAGACCTGGACAACATCCAGGCTTGGGCTGACATATGGCAAGTAACTTTCACACAATGCAAATGTCAGGCAATGGCCATCTCCAACAACAGACAATCTACCATTGTCCCTTGAAATTTAATTGCATTACCATCCCTGAATCTCCCACTGTCAACATCCTGAGGGTCACCATTGACCAGAAACTGTACTGGACTCGCCGTATAAATAGTGGCTACAAGAGTAGGTCAGAGGCTAAGAATACTTAAGCGAGTAACTCACCTCCTGACTCCATAAAGCCTATCTATATTTGACAAGGCTTATGCCAAGAGTGTGATGGAATACTCCCCACTTGTCCAGATGGGTGCAGCTCCAACAACACTCAAGAAGCTCAACATCATCCAGGACAAACCAGCCCACTTAATTCACGGCACATTCACTTCCTCCACCACTGATGCACAGTAGCAGCAGTGTGCACTATCTACAAGGTGCACTGCAGAAATTCACCAATGATCCTTAGACTGCACCTTCCAAACCCACAACCACTTCCATCTAGAAGCACAAGGGAATCAGATACATGGAATTGCCTCCGCCTGCAAGCTCCAAATCATCTAGATTTGGAATTAGATCAAAAAACCGAAAGACCTGCAGACGCTAGAAATCAGAAACAAAAATAAGAATTGTTGGAAAAATTCAGCAGATCTGAAGGGTCACTGGACCCGAAATGTTCATTCTGATTTCTCTCCACAGATGCTGCCAGACCTGCTGAGCTTTTCCAGCAATTCCTGTTTCTGTTGGAAATAGATCGCTGTTCCTTCAGTGTCACTGGGTCAAAATTCCTGGAATTCACTTCCCAAGAGTATTTGTGGGTCAATCAACAGCACATGGGCTGCAATGGTTCAAGAAAGCGGCTCACTATCCCCACCTTGAGGGACAACTAGGAATGGGCAGTAAATGCTGCACTCAGCCAGCAACATCTCATATCCCACAAATGAATAAAAGAAATGGGGACTTGTCTTGTTCATTGCTGTGTCCTGTGTATTCCAGGTCTGGGGATACGGAGTTCCGACACCTTCGGGGGAAACAATGGAAATGGGAAAAGAGACGGAAGCGCTGCTGAGCGATCAGCCGGGATCCTCGGAAGGCCATGGGACGGGCCAGCAGGCTCCCAGTGTCCAGGAAGATGACTGCTTTCAGTGCTTTGTCTGCGGCAAGGGCTTCCGCTGGGCTTGCCTGCTGAAGAGGCACCTGCGGGTTCACACTGGCGAGAAGCCCTTCGAGTGCGCTGTGTGCAAGAAGTGCTTCAGTAAGTCCAGCAACCTGACCCGGCATCGGAGGTTTCACACTGGTGAGAAACCCTTCGAGTGCACCGTGTGCCAGAAACGCTTCTCCACCTGCAACGACCTGCGAGTGCACCAGCGAATCCACACGGGGGAGAAACCCTTCGAGTGTGCCGTGTGCAAGAAACGGTTTTACACGTCTGGCCACTTGATACGGCACCAGCGGACTCACAGTGGGTAGGGGCCTGTTTGGACCACCGCTCATTAACTCAAGACTTCTCGTGATGCTGAATCTCCAGGATGTCTAAATTTCTGCATCCAGGTGACAGACAGCAAACCCCACCCCGTCACAAGGTTAAACCTTGTCCGTTTTGGACGGAGTACTGGAACAACCGTGTGGTTACTGTCCGTCGGTCAAACTCCAGCCCCTAAAATGGAACTGTTGTGAACCTGAAATCTCATTCACTGAACTATGTTGGAGTTTTTTTTAAAAGATCATGTCACCTTTTCAGATTGCCGCCCTCCCCTTTTCTGATTCTCAGTTGCCCGTGGGGATCGGAACAGTAGTTGGGGACCAAGGTGACTGATGTCCTATGTGGACATCTCCCAAGATGCTCTTTGTCCCATAGTTTCAGCCTTGTGTATTTGGCCAGGACATCGCTTTACATTTTTGCAACTCCCTTCCTCTCCAAATGCAGGATCATCGATGTTTTGCCATACTGAGACTCCGTGCAAAGTGAGAAGGATTGTACTGTATACTGTGAGCCTGCAATGTTACTCACAGTGAATCCAGTCAGAAACCTGCATCCTGCTGTAAAGTTACTCAGTGCAAGATGGCCACCTCCGCTGGCTATTTTCACGAGACTGCCACAGATTGATGCAGCATGGATTACCACCTTGTCGTCACATAGAATCCCTACAGTGTGGAAGCAGGCCATTTGGCCCATTGAGTCGACACTGACCCTCTGAAGACCATCCCACACAGACATGCCCCCCCTACCCTATCTCCGTAACCCTGCATTTCCCATGGCTAACTCGCCTATCCTGCACATCCCTGAACACTGTGGGCAATTTAGCACGGCCAATCCACCCAAACCTGCACATCTTTGGACTGTGGGAGAAAACTGGAGCACCTAGAAGAAACCCACGCAGAGATGGGAGAGAATGTGCAAACTCCACACAGCCAGTCGCCCCCAGGGTGGAATCGAATCCAGGTCCCTGGCGCTGTGAGGAAGCTGTACTAACCGCTGAGCCACCGTGGCTCACCCTGGTGCTTTTTATCTCTAACACTTGGCACATGCCAATTAATAGACCTAATCTGAATTCCTCATCCCACTGAACACTTCTGTGCATAGTCACCCCAACCTGGCCTTAACCCACAGGGGCACCATCTGCTCATGTGGTACCATCTTCGTTTCTGCTCCCTTGCGGTGGGACAGTCCCAGTCCCTTGCCGCCTCATGGTGGTACAATCCCAATTCCTTGAACCCTGACAGTGGTACAGTCTCAGCCCTTTTGCTGTGGTATAGTCCTCGCTGTTTGTGCCTTTATGGCGGTTCATTCCCAGCCCCTTGCCTCCTCGCGGTGGTACCCGCCCAGCCCCTTGCCTCCTTGCGGTGGTACGGTCCCAGCCCTTTTGCTGTGGTATAGTCCTAGCTGTTTGTGCCTTCATGGTGGTTCAGTCCCAGCCCCTTGCATCCTCACAGTGGTACGGTCCCAGCCCCTTGCCTCCTTGCGGCGGTACAGCCCCTTGCCTCCTTGCGGCGGTACAGTCCCAGCCCCTTGCCTCCTTGCGGTGGTACGGTCCCAGCCCCTTGCCCACTCGTAGCCTGTCCGTCCTCGCCCATTTGCATGATGCGGAATGTAGATGTTTTGTCTCAAGCTCAGAAGAATGAGGGTCTCTGATTGATTTCTTGACACTCTTCTGCCTATTGTTAGAGAATATACCAGATTCTAAAAGACTTCCAGCACAGAAGGAATCCACTGAACCCAAGTGATCAGTGCTGGTGCCTCACCCCACCAATCTGTCCTCTCTCCCTTGTGTTTCTAAGGTTCCCTTACAGTCATCTATAATAGTTGTTTCAACTATAACGTGTGGTTGTGAGTCCCACATTCCCACTCTGTCTGGGTGCAGTCACTTCTGATTTTTTCCCCCTCGCATTCACCTTGTCTGTCTTAGTTTTCTGGTCTGACCCTCCTGTCAGGCTGTCCTTCAAACCTACCTCTTTGACCAAAGCTTTTGGCTGCCCAGCCTAATGTCTCCTTACGCATCTCGCATGTCAGAGTTTGTCTCATGCAGTGCGCAGTTGCACAGTTGAAGGTGCTATTTCTATAAATGCATACCACTACGAGAGGTTTTGCAAACTCTTGCTTCTGTTTGTTTGATTATGGTACATGGCTGGTAAAACCCGATCACCTTTGGACTCTAATTAACATCTGCAGGATGGTGGCAATAGAAGCTGAACTTCCCAACCCTCGCCAAGGGTTGAACAATAGTTCAAGTCTGATTGAAGATAATGTGGTGAAGATAAAGGGCAGCTTTCACACTGTGGCTGATCAGAAATCCTCTATCAAACTACCAAACAAAACAACCAGGAAGGCAAGGCGGGGGTTCTGAAAGGTATTAATTTTGTTGTTATGATGTGTATCCAAAGATAACACTTGTGAATGGTGTTTGTGGACGTGGCTATAACCCTGAGAATGCGAGCCTTGCTTACAATATGTGGTGGCACGGCAGCTTAGTGGTTAGCACTGCTGCCTCACAGCGCCAAGGATCAGAGTTGATTAGAGCCTCTGGCTGTGTGGAGTTTGCACATTCTCCCCACGTCTGCGTGGGTTTCCTCCCACCATCCAAAGATGTGCAGGTTAGGGTGGATTCGCCATGATGAATTGCCTATTGTGTCCAGGGACATGTAGGCTAGGTGGGTTGGTCATGGTAAATGCTGGGTTACATGGATACGGTAGATGAGTGGGCTGCACTTTGCAGGGTCGGTGTGGACTCGATGCACTGAATGACTTGCTTCCACACCATAGAGATTCTGTGATTCTGTCTGTTTAAGAGTTTGGAAGGAATCATTGGCATTGATAGCGAGAGAGAAAGGTTTTCTGCTGGTGGCTGTACCTCGAGATGGGTCAGAAGAGCCCTTTCTTCATTTAGAGTGGCGCAGGTGGCCCCCTAACTGCCTCAGAAGGTTTGATTTAATCAGTTTAAATTTAAGGTTGAGTTTTTTTTTCTTTATTCTGTCAGACAAGAGCGTTTGGAGTCAGGATACAGACCAGACCCAATCTCATCAATAAACGGTAGGAGCTGAATGCCTTTCTTCTGTCCTGAGGACTATGTCATTGGGATCTTGTTTTCACCCTCGCTGTGTTTGGATTCGGGGTTTGGTTCCACGGGGCCTCTCTATTTGAAAGCTTCTCTCCACTCGATCTTCTTCTGGCCACTAGTCCTGACAAAGTAAGAAGTGTGCACAAGTGGGACTAATTTAGTTTGGGAAACTTTGGCCAGCATGGACAAATTGGACCGAAGGGTCTGTTTCCCTGCTGTATGACTCTAAGTAACATGCTGTACTCACCTAGCTCTTCATAGAGTCAGTTTAGTGCACAACTGAGCAACAGAGGTAGTCAGACTGCAGCTAGAATATCTCTGCATGGGATAGCTGAAATACTGTGAAGTTTCCAAAACTATCATTGGGCACAATACAGCTGAATAAATTGTCTAGTGTGTTTGTATTTGAATTGAGTAGCCTGGTTTATTAGCACCTAGTCATGTTCCGGCATTGTCTCTCCACATTTCTTCAAAGGTGCAATACTACTGAAGGGGAGCAAAGAAGTGGGCACCAGGAAAGATGAGCAAGAGGTGAGAAAAAAATTGAGGTAGAGTTAACCAGCAACAGAAGTAACTTGTCGTCCGCAGACCATCAGACACTGCTTTTGCAAGACGTCTGTCTCTCCTGGTGCTATGTCAGTGTCTATTTGTATTGGGAAGCTCCAGTTTTCTTGAAGGCACTCAACAGCTCAAGTCCCAAAAATGGCTGATGTCTGGAGCAGGTTTTCTGAAGCAAGCTATTCTTGAATGGCACAGAGTCTTAATTGTCATAGCACAGAGGGAGACTGTACCCATCACATCCAAACTGGCTCTCTGATCAAGCAGTTCATCGTGTGCCATTCTCCCTGTAATCCTGCACATTGATCCTTTTCAGATGAGAGATTCCTAATTGAATCTGCCTCTCTGATACCGTCTCAGGCAGCGCCTTCCAAAGTCTAACTGCTGGCTGCCTGAGATAGCTTTATCTTGTATCATTTTCTCTTTTGTCAGTCTCTCTTAAATCTGTGCCCTCAGTTTTATTTTGATCCTGTCATAAAATGAGAACGGATCCTCCCAATCTGGTCTGTCGAACCTCTCGTGATTTTGCATGCCAAGATCTCCTCTTGGCCTTCTGTTCTACAATGAAACCGGTCCCAACTTCTCCTATCTATCTTTGTGATTTTTTGGAGTTCCTCAACCTTTCAGACATTTTCATCGATCTCTTCTGGACCCTGTTCCATACCTTCACTTCCTTCCTGAAGTGCAGTGCCACCAACTCCCTTTGATTTGGTGATGGCAAACAAGGCAGAATAGGTGAGTTGTCATTCTGTAAAGAAATATTGTATGATGGTGGCAATTTTAAACTTTTGTTCATTCATGGGGCCTGGGCGTCATGGGTTAGGCCAGCATTTACTGCCCATCCCTAATTGTCAAGAGGGCAGTTAAGAGTCGACTACATTGCTGTGGCTGGAGTCACGTGTAGGCCAGACAAGGTTAAGACAATGGGTTTCCTTTCTTAAAGAAACTATATACAACAATCAACAGTAGTTTTTTGTTTTATTCCAAATTTTTCATGATTGAATTCAATTTTTACCTTCTGCCAGGATGGGATTCGAACCCACGGTCCCAGAACATTAATCTGGGACCTGGATTACTTGTCCAGTGACATTGCCACTACGCCACAGCCTCCCGTGTTTGATAACGCCTAAGAGAATGAGGTCTCTAAACTTGGGTAAGGTTGACTTTAAAAGAGTGTAGCACAAGCTGATGCATGTAAAAAGAATTGTCAGTGGAGATGTCAGTGGAGAGGGTAGGGTTTGAAATTTGTTTACTAGGTTTCCCTTGTGGAGTTGAACAACCATGGTCTGCCAACAAGGTAGCATTTGGACAGTGAGCTAAACCAGGTCACTATAGCTAGCTTCTGTCATTTGGTAAATGGGAGTCCATTGTAAAGGTTGTAACAACAGAGCATTTACAAATACTTAATATGATCACACAGATTCAGCATGACTTTGTGAAGGGGAGATCATGCCTGAAAATTTATTACACTTCCTTGAAGAGTTAACAAGTATGATAGATAAAGGGAAACCAGTAGATGTAATATATTTAGATTTTCAAAAGTTGTTTGATAAGGTATGACACAAGGGTACTCAATGAGATAACAGCCCATGGCTTTGAGATGAGTATTAGGGTGGATTGAGGATTAGGAATAGGAGTTGGCCATTCATTCTCTTGAACCTGTTCCACCATTCAATGAGATCATTTCTGATCTTTAAGATAACTCCATATACCAGCCTTCGGCCCATATCCCTTAATAAATTTATTTAACAAAAGTTTATCTATCTCAGATTCTGATCCAGGATCCACTGCCATTTGTGACAGTTCCAAACATCTACCACCCTTTGTGTGTAAAAGTGCCTCCTAACATCTCTCCTGAACAGAGATAATAGGTACTGCAGATGGTGGATCATCCAGCTCCACACCTTTTGTCATCTCTCCTGAACAGTCTGGCCCTAATTCTCGGATCATGCCCCCTAGTTCAACAATCCCCAACCAGTGGAAAATCTTTATCTACCCAGCGTTTTCCTGTTAATATCTTGAGACTTTGATCAGATCACCTGTTAACTTGCTAAATTCTAGAGAAAACAGGGCTAATTTGTATAGTCTGTCCTCATAACTTAACCCCTGAAGTATCGTCCTTGGAAATCTACGTTGTACTCCCTCCAAGACTCCCAAGTGGGGTCTAACCAGGGTTTCGTATAGCTGTGGCACAACTTCTGCATCAGTCCTCTAGTTATAAAGGCCAGCATTCCATTAGCTGTCTGAATTATTTTCTGTACCTGTTTGTGACATTATAAAGAGCTATGGACCTGAACCTTTGGGCATCCACTGTAGTTGACTTTGTGCCATGCCTGACCTGACCTATCCTTTCTTGCTCCAGAACAAGTAAGTCAGAAGCCCATGTTATGATCTGTAGACATGGGTTCAAGGCCCACTACCAACAGCTGGTGAAATTTGAATTCAGTTACTAATTTAGTGATCTGCAAGAGTGATTCCAGGAATGACTACCTTTAGATATGAGGATTATTATGGTAGTTAAGTGACCAGAATAGACCCAAACATGACTGAGATGAGTTTCTGATTCCCAAATCTCAGAATTGTTATGGTGTAGAAACAGGCCATTTGGCCCATTGTACCTGCCCTGGTTCTGTTACTAGTGCCAATCTCCTGCCTTTCCCATATCCACTCTCACCCTCCCAGCCTGACTGTTTTCCACTCCTTTGTCATCCAACTGTTCTTCTCTCCCTTTGGGCTCTATCTCCACCTATCGTTTACTCCTTACCCCCTCTCCCCACCCTATCTTATGCATAAAAACCAACTTTTCCCTAGCTACCATCAGTTCTGAGGAAGGGTCACTGGACCCGAAATGTTAACTCTAATTTCTCTTCACAGATGTTGCCACACCCTCTGGGCCATTCCATCAATTTCTGTTTCTGTTTTTTTTTTGTCTAATACCCCTCTCGAATTCCAGAATTGAACCTGCCTCCAATACATTTCCAGGCAGTGCATTCCAGAACCTTATTTCTACCTGAGTGCTAACTTTATGTGATTCATGCACCAGGGCAATGAATATCTTTGCCAATGATTACTGAAGACCTTCAAACTGAACGTAAAGCTTTCTCAACACTGTCCCAATCAAACACTTAAAAAAGCATCAACACACTGTTAGATACAGAATAATGCTCTCACTGCACGGACTCCATCAAATGATCCCAGCACAGATCAGTACGGGGTTAGGTATAGGGTAACTTTCCCTTTACTCTTCAACTGAAGGTAAAGCCTCTTCAACATATCTACAACAAATACCTCCAGGATAGGTACAGCACGTAGTAAGATAGAGAGTAGAGATAAAGAGTACACTGTCTAAATAAAACACTACCAGGACAGGTACAGACCAGGGTTAAAATAATGCACCTACACCTCTGTCCCCATCAAATACTCCCAGCACAGAAACAGTATGGGATTAGATACAGAATCAGTCTCCCTTTGCTACTATAAACTGAAAGTAAAGCCCTCCCTACTCTTTTAAACTGGAAGGATAGTGGAAATAAAGCACCTTGACACTGATCTGATCAAACACTCCCCCAGGACTGGAACAGCACGAGGTTAGATACAGAATAATGCTCCATCTGCATTGACCACATTAAAGACTTCTAGGATAGATACAGTGTGGGGGTAGATTCAGAGTAAAGTCATCTCTACACTGCCCCCATTAAACGCTCCCAGGACAGGGACAGCACACGGTTAGATAGAGAGTAATGCTCCATCTGCACTGTCCAAATCAAAGTCATCCAGGACAGATCCAATATGGGGCTAGATACAGATTAACTTCCCTTACTGATTGAACTGAAAGCAATGATCTCTCTTCTCTTTTAAGTTGAAAAGTAAAGCACCCCCTAGATTATCTCCATCAAATACTCCCAGGACAGGGATAGCACAGGGTTAGGTATAGAATAAAGTTCCCTTTACTCTTTTAAACTGAAAATAAAGTTTCCTCCATAATGTCCACCTCAAAGTCTTCCAAGGCAGATACACCTTAAATACAGAGTAAGGCTCCTTCTACACTGCCTCCATTAGTCACTCCCAAGACCGGGATAGCACAGGGTTGGATACTGAGTAAAGCTGTGTCTAACTATCCCCATCAAATACTCACAGAACGTATACAGTATGGGGTTAGATACAAAGTAAAGCCCCACTTCACACTGCCCCAGTCAAACATTCCCTGGACTGGGACAGTGTGGGGTTAAGATGCACAGTAAAGTAACCTCTATACTGACAGATACAGCGTGGAGTTAGATACAGAGTAAAGCTGCATCTAACTGTCCCCATCAAATAGACCCATGACGGCGATGGTATGGGGTTAGATACAGAGCAAAGGTCCTTTTTTAAACTGAAAGTTAAGCTCCATTCATACTGTCCCAATCAAACCTACTCAGGACAGGTACAGCACGAGTTAGATACAGAATAAAGCTCCCTCAATACTACACCAACTGAACACTACCAGAACAGATTACAACACAAGGTTAGATATGGAGTAAAGTAACCTCTACACTCCCCACATCAAACGCTCCCATTACTAATACAGCATGGGGCAGATACAGAATAAGCCTCCCTCTGTCCTTTTAAACAAAGAAAAGATCCTTTTACCCTTCCAAAAATTAACATAAAGCCCAGGTTAGATACAGAATAAAATTTCCTCTACACAGTTCAATCCCAGATAGAGATCTCCATCAAACACTACTAGGACAGGTAAAGTACAGAGTTAGGTAAAGAATAAAGCTTCCTCTACGCTGTTCCCATCAAGCACTTCCCAGAGAAGTACAGTTTGGGGTTAGATATAGTAAAGCCCCCTCTACACTGTCTCCATCAAACAGTCCCAGGACAGAGACAGCACAGGGTTAGATACAGAGCAAAGTTCCTTCTGCACTCCCAGAAGACATACAGTTTGGGGCTAGATACAGATTAAAACTCATTCTACTCTTTTAATTTGAAAGCAAATTCTCCCTCGACACGTTCTGATCAAACATCCCCAGGACAGGGATAGCATAGGCTTAGACACAGCCTTCCTCTATGAAACTGACAGTGGAGCTCCCACAAGTCTTTTAAACAGGAAGTGAGCTCTCTCTACAATTTTACACTGGAAGCAAACTAAAAGTATAGCTCATTCTAGAATGTTCCATCAAACAATCCCAGGACAGGGACAGCACAGGGTCAGATACAGAGTAAAGCTCTCTCTATACTGTTCCCATCAAACATTCCCAAAACAGATACAGCAGGGATTAGATACAGAGTAAAGCCCTGTCTGCTTTTGAATGAATTAATGATTTTGTTGTCATGTGCTATTTACAGTGAGAAAAACAGTAAAATAGAGTGAAAAGCTTCTCCATTGTTGCCGTGATTCGGTGCCATTTTGAATTGTTTAAAGAGTAAGCAGAAATATAGCTTAAAGACAGTGCAGCCATTCTGAGCCAGCTCATCATCCAGGACGCCTGCACTGCAGTCTAAACCAGACCCAAGCAACACTGAAATCGCCAATCCTCAGGCTCCATCTTTTGCTACTGGGCCTACCTAGCATCCATCAAGTCCGATGCCAGGTCCTGCCCTGGCCCTGGAAAAGTCAGTAGGGGCTCACTTGGTGCTGCCACAGGGTCTGTGCTGGGCCCATTCGTCACAGCCATGAGGTTTGAAACAGTCACACTCGAGTCTGCATTGGGATTCCTCGCCGCTACCAATAGGAGTAAAGGGAAATAAGTCAGTAAAGAGAGAAAAAAAAAAGAAAAGTGGTCAGAGCAGATGAACCCCAGCACACTAACCCTACTCTGCCATCATCTTGATGACATCTGAAAGTAAACTGAATTAAAGTTCACTTCACACTGTGCCCACCAAACCCTCCCACCATGGGGTTAGATACAGAGCGAAGCTTCCTCTCCAGTGCCCCCCAATCAAACACTCCCCAGGACAGGGACAGCATGGGGTTAGATACAGAGTAAAACTCCCTCTACACTGTCTCCCCCCCGCCAAACATTCCCACGACAGGGACAGCACAGGGTTAGATACAGAATAAAGCTCTGTCTACACTGTCACCCCCATCAAACACTCCTAGGACAGGGATAGCATTGGGTTAGATACAGTATAAAGCGCTCTCTACACCATCCCCCATCAAACACTCCCCAGACAGGGACAGTTTGGGGTTAGATACAGACTAAAGCTCTTTTAAATTAACAGTAAAGCTCTCTCTACACTGTTCCCAACGAACACACCTGGGACAGGTTTGACACAGAGAAAAAGCTCCCCGCTATAACAAGCATGGGGCTGGATGAACACAGCAGGTCAAGCAGCATCATAGGAGCAGGAAAACTTGACGTTTCGGGCCTAAACCCTTCATCAGAAAAAAGCTCCCTGTCCTGTTTTAAACTGAAAGTAAAGCTCATTCCACACTGTTCCCCATCAACCACATCCAGGTCAGGTACACAACAGTGTTGGATGGGGAGGAAAGCTACCTCTACTCTTCTCAACTGAAAGCTCCCTTACACGGTTCCCATCAATCACTCCCAAGACAGCCAGGACTTTGTGTTTGATACAAAATAAGCTCCTTCTGCTCTTTTCAACTGAAAATATACTCCTTTAAACTTTTAAAAAACCTCCCTCTACACAACCCTATCAAACACTTCTATCCCTTTCTGAAGAAGGGTCTAGGCCCAAAACATCAGCTTTGCTGCTTAGCCTGCTGTGTTCATCCAGCTCTAAAGCATGGGTTAGACAAAATGGGGTTAGATCAGAGTAAAGCTGCCTTTACTCTTTTGAACAGAAAGTACATTTTGCTGTACTCTTTTTCTGAATGTAAAGCTCCATCTACATTGACCCAACGAAACACTCCCAGGACAGGTACACAAAAGGGCTAGATACAGAGTAAAGTTACCTCTACTCTTTTAAACTGAAATTAAAGCTCCCTGAACCTTGCCACCTTCAAACACTCCCTGGAGGAATACAACACAGATTGTTGGCATAACCAGGACCACTATAACTGAGAAGGAGATCAGCAGGCACAGGGGAACAACAGCAAGTTCCTCTCCAAGCAGACACCATCCTGATGTGTAACAGATCGCTGTTCCTTTAGAAAAACGAAACCAAAAGAACTGTGGATGCTGTAAATCAGGAGCAAAACCAGAAGTTGCTGGAAAAGCTCAGCAGGTCCGGCAGCATCCGTGAAGAAAAATCAGAGTTAACGTTTCGGGTCCAATGATCGTTCCTCAGCTGTTCCTTTAGTGCCGCTGGTTAAAATCCTGGAACAAGAGACTTGTGGCCAGTGGGGTGCCACAAGGATCAATGCTGGGTCCACTGCTTTTCATCATTCGCATAAATGATTTGGATGTGAATATAGGAGGTATGGTTAGTAAGTTTGCAGCTGACACCAAAATAGGTGGTGTAGTGGACAGTGAAGAAGATCATCTCAGTGTATAACAAGACCTTAATTAGATGGGCCAAAGACCCAAGGAGCGGAAGATGGAGTTTAGATAAGTGTGAGGTGTTGCATTTTGGTAAAGCAAACAAGAGCAGAATTTATACAGGGTCCTGGGGAGTGTTGTCAAAGAGAGACCTATGAGTACAGGTGCATAGTTCCTTCAAAGTAGAGTTGCAGGTAGACAGGGTGGTGAAGGCATTTGGCACTCTTGCCTTCATTGATCAGAACATTGAGTATAAGAGTTGGAATGTCATGTTGTGGCTGTACAGGAAATTGATGAGGCTGCCTTTGGAATACTTTGTGCATTTCTGGTCTCCCTGCTGTAGGAAGAATGTTGTGAAACTTGAGGGTGCAGAAAAGATTTATAAAGATGTTGCCAGCACTGCAGGGATTGAGTTATAGGGAGAGGCTGAATAGGCTGGGGTTATTTTCTCTGGAGCATCGGAGGCTGAGGGATGACCTTATAGAGGTTTTATAAAATCATGAGGGGCATGGAGAGGGGGAATAGCCAAGGTCTTTTTCCCAGGGTAAGGGAGTCCAAATCTAGAGGGGCATAGGTTTGAGGTGAGAGGAGAAAGATTTAAAAAGCATCTGTGGTGTAACTTTTTCACACTGAGGGTAGTGCACATATGGAACAAGCAGCTATAGGAAGTGGTGGAGGCAGGTACAATTACAACATTTAAATGGCATCTGAATGGGTAAATGAATAAGAAAGAGTTAGAGGGCTATGAGCCCAATGCTGGCAAATGGGACTAGGTCAAATTGGGCTGTCTGGTCGGCATGGACAAGTTGGACTGCAGGGTCTTTTCCATGCTGTATGACTCTATAACTTCCCTAACAGCATCGCGTGTGTAGCAAACGAACTGCAGCAGTACAAGAAGGCAGCTCACTACCATCTTCTTATGGGCAACTAGGGACAGGAGATAAATGCTCATGTAGCCAGCGATACCCACATACCACGTGTGAATAAGACAAAGGAGCAGTCGTAGGCCATTCAGCCCATCATGTCTGCTCCACCATGCTTGATAAATCTGTTGGGATTCTATAAAAATGTAACTAGTAGA
>JAHRHZ010000229.1:462039-495206 GCA_024137785.1 Ginglymostoma cirratum
TCTACTAGTTACATTTTTATAGAATCCCAACAGATTTATCAAGCATGATTTCCCCTTCATAAATCCATGCTGACTGTGTCTCATCCTGTCACTGCTTTCTAAATGCTCTGCTATAAATCCTTGACAACAGACTTGAGAATTTTCCCCACTGCCAATGTTAGGCTCACCCTATAATTCACTGTTTTCTACCTACCTCCCTGTTTAAATATTGGAGTGACATTAGGCACCCTCCGTTCTCCAGGGACCGTTCCAGAGTTTATAGGATCCTGGAAGATGACCACCAATGCAAAAAATATTTCCAGAGTTCCAGGATTTCTGACCCAGTGACGCTGAATGAACGGTGATATATTTCCAAATCAGGATGGTGAGTGGCTCCGAGAGGAATTTGTCGGGGTGAGGGGGTGGTGGTGTTCCCATGCATCTGCTGCCCTTGTCCTTCCAAATGGAAGTGCTGGTAGGTTTGGAAAGTTTCAAGTTCACTTTGAATCTTATTGAAGATCCCCTTATCAAAGAGGCAGCTTCTTTGTGACCCCAAGCCTTGGAACTTCTGTCATTAACATTGGAGTCCATTGCAGTACCAGTGTTGCATACCATAGTGGATTGGCCATTGCACTTATTGACGTCCCCACAATGGTACTTCCATTGGGATGCATAGGTTTGAGGGTGCATCCAGCTTGCAGGAGACATCGCCTTCTTGCAGTTGGTGGGAAAATCCTGGCTGAGTCTCCGTGGTAGCTGCTGGACATGCGCGGGTCTGTAGCCTCGAAGTGGGGTGTGGCGGGGGAATGCGCGTGCGCATTGCTGGTGGGGTTCCGCTCGCCCGGGGGGGGCGGGTGACAACTGCTGCGCATGCGTGGACACTGTCCGTGAGGCTGGCGGGCTGTCGGCAGGCTGCCGCGAGACGGCGCCTGCGCAAAGGATCGTGGCTGTCGGGACGGCACCTGCGCAGTTGCCGTCGTTTCGACCGCGTGTTTGTTCACTTCACCGTTTGGTTGAGGGGCGGGGAGACGTGTGAGGGCGCGTGTGCGGTGGCACGTGAGAGGCGGGAAGGACCGTTTGGCGCCAAATTCAAACATAAACGGCCAGCCGCGGCCCGCGCTGCAATTTGCGGGGGGGGAGGGGGAGTTCCAACCCCGGGGAGGCAGCATAGGAAGATCCCAAACTGATTCTTTTTTGTTGGAAACCATCCCTTTACCCTTATTGATTGGTTGGGGGTGGCATGGCAGCTCCTGCCCTGGGATCTTTAGAGAAGGCGCACGAATATCCCAAACTGATTTTTGAAACCATCCCTTTACCCTCTTGAGGGGAATTGACTGAAAATATATTTCTCTGAATTGACCCTCACCCCTCCCCTCTGCCACCGATCCCATGCTAGGAAGTACTGTTATTTTGAAACAAATCTTCCCTTTTGCTGTCCACTCAACTCCCATATTGTTTGGCACCCAGAGTTCTCTGCGTTTGGCGTGTAGGCTTTCCCAGTCCAGCATCAAACTCCTCCCCGAATGTTCTGCCCTCTAACCCCTCTTGTGCTGCTGTTTACAGCCTACTCCAGCCCCCTGCCATTGTTCATCCAGATTCACGGTAAGTTTCCCTCCCATCTACCATCAAACACACGGACACCATCACCTGCCCACGAAGGAGCCCATTCCCACTGGTGAAGACCTTCCTTCCGAACTGGATGCAGAGTTCTCAAGGCTTCCAACCCGCTTTCACCACTGTGGCAATGGCTGAATAGAAATAACATGCAGGACTTGGCAACTCAGCCCTTCAAGTCTCCCCCTTCCCCACCTCTAGACAGGAATATGGCCAACCCTGCCAATTCTTCTTGCACCCCCCAACAGATCTCAGAAATGGCTCAGTTCATATATAGGACAAAACCCATGACTGAGCTTCCACACCCTAGCCCCTTTGCAGCAGGGAATTCACCACCCTCAAGAAATCCCTCCCCGTCTTAGAATCATAGAATCCCTACTGTGTGGAAACAGGCCATTCAGCCCAACAAGTCCACACAGCCCCTCCGAAAAGCATCTCACTCAGACCCATTTCCCTACCTCTGCATTTCCTATGTCTAACCCACCTAACCTACACATCCCTGGGCACTATGGGGCAATTTAGCAGAGCCAGTCCACCTACCCTGCACATCTTTGGACTGTGGGAGGAAACCCATGCAGACACCTGAATGGCTGCCAACCTCCACCCCTCTTTATTCAGAGACAATGCCCCCTTCCTGGGGTGCATAGATTTATAGCTGGGGGAATATGTCGTTGACCCTTTAGTGGTCCTTTGAGACAACTGAGGCCATGAAGATGTTTAAAACTCCTTTGAGGCTCATGGAGTGTCGCGAACAATGTTCTCTGATTCTGCACTGGAGCCTTAAGAGTTGTGGGCCCTCCTGAGGCCACGCTGTCCGGCATGGATCTATTGTTGTTTAAGCCCCATGTTGTCAAGGTTTCCCGGCTGCATCTGATGTGCATCATTCCGCCTCCATAGTTACCCGCCTCACTGAGCATTTACCAGTGTTCTACCCACCAACTGCCCACACGGTCAGCAGTTACTGTGGGTAGGTATCGCCTTTCCCTCCCTCTCAACCCCTCTCCCCGCACCCCCCTGGTGACAGTCAGCGATGTGAATCTTTTTCTTCTTTTTGTTGATCTTCGAGGCCGGGGAAGGTCCCAATGTCAGAGGAGCCTGCAGGAGGCACTACTGAGCCTTCTCAATGTTGTGGGAAATGATATGGAAAGGTGTCCTAGCAAGGAACATGGTGTTCAGCCTCCTGACGCCAGTTGCCCACTGGCTGGTGGGGAAAGGGGTGGGTGGGCAAATCTGAGGGTGGGATGGGTACGGCAGGAGGTGTTCAAAACCTCAACTGCTTTGGAGAACAGCAACCCAATGATGGACAGGCCAAGGTCTTCATTGGGATACCCCACGGGTGGCGAGGTGAGAGGAACTAGCCCAGATGTTGGCGGTTAGCGAATTAGGAAATTCTGCAAACCCCGATCCGGTTGAAATGGAGGAATGGTGTCCCCTTCCCCTCTGGCTGACAGCTCTGATGGCAGACAGTGAATTCCTAACCAGAGCCCAAGCAAAGCTTTCTGAAGGGAAAGGATTGGCTTTGCCAGGGAAAGCAGAAATGGAATTCAACACACCGCGACCCCCAAACTTGGTACTTTAGATAAACGTGAGGTGTTGCATTTTGGTAAATGCTGGAAAATGGGACTAGATTAAATTTAGGAATAACGCAGTGTGGAGCTGGAGGAACACAGCAGATCAGGCAACATCAGAGGAGTAGGAAAGTTGACGTTTCGGTTCGGGACTCCGCTGATGCTACCTGACCTGCTGTGTTCCTCCAGCTCCACACTGCGCTCTCTTTGACTCCAGCGTCGGCATTTCTAGATTAATTTGGGATATCTGGTTAGCATGGACGAGTTGGACTGAAGAGTCTGTTTCCATGCTGCACAGCTCTATGACTCTAAGGTTGTGCAGTTTGGAATGATTTGATTTGATGTGATTTATTATTGTTACATTTACTGAGATGCAGTGAAAAGTATCGTTTTACGTGCTATCTGAGCAAATCATAACATACAAAAGTACGTCAGGGTAATAGACAGAATGCAGAATATGGTGTCACAGCTACAGAGAAGGCACATAGAAAGATAGAATTGAATAGTGACTTACTGTCACTTGTATTTTTTACCAAAACAACAGTGAAAAGTGTTTTAAGTTGCCTTATTACAGTGCCTACATTGATACCAGAATACATAGATAAGGAAATTGGGCTCAGTGAGGGCAGTACGGTGACCCAGTCGGGCGGCCCGGTGGCTCAGTGGTTAGCACTGCTGCCTCACAGCACCAGGGACTTGGGTTCGATTCCGCCCTCGGGTGACTGAGTGGACTTTGCACATTCTCCCCGTGTCTGCGTGGGTTTCCTCGGGGTACTCCGGTTTCCTCCCACAGTACAAAGGTGTTCAGATTAGGTGGAATGGCCATGCTAAAATTGCCTGTAGTGTTCAGGGGTGTGTAGCTTAGGTGTGTTATAGGGGGATGGGTTTGGGCGGGATGCTCTGAGGATCGGTGTGGACTTGGTTGAGCTGAAGGGCCCGTTTTCACACTGTAGGGATTTTGTGATGTGATTCTATGATATGAGAGGTCCATTTAAATGTCTACTAACAGCAGGAAAGGTAAGCTGATCTTGAATCTGTTGGTATATGTTTTCGAACTTTTGTGTCTTCTGCCCAACGGAAGAGTGTATAACTGGGATGGGAGGGGTCTTCGATTATGTTGGCTGCTTTCCAGTGGCAGCAGGGAATATAGACAGAATCAGTGGATAGAAGCCTTGTTCGTATGATGGACGGTGTTCCCAACTCTGTGTAATTTTTTGAGGTCTTGGCAGAGCAGTTGCCATACCAAGCTGTGATGCATCTAGTTAGGATGCTTTCTATGGTGCATCTATAAAAACGTTGCTGAGAGTCATTGTGGACATGCAGAATTTCCTTAGCCTTCTGAGGGAGTAGAGGTGTTGGTGTGCTTTCATGACTACAGTGTCGACATGGATAGACTAGGATAGATCATTGGCTTACTTGAAGCTCTTGACCATCTCCACCTCAGCACCATTGATACAAATGGGTGTATCCTCCACTCTGCTTCCTGAAGTTGATCACCAGCTCTTTTGTTTTGCTGGCATTGAGAGGTTATTGTTTTCACACAATGCCACTAAGCAGTCTATCTGTTTCCTGTACTCTGTCTCATTGTCGTTTAAATGTGAGTAACTTTTACATGGTAACTCCTTCCGACAAGTGAGTCTCGAAGAGCTCTATTTACTGACCGTGCTCTGGTACGGATCTCAGACTAGTTCGCTGACGAGAATGGGGACCAGAGCACAGACAAGGCCCCTTGAAGGGTCTCCTGTGCAATCCAAACCTTAGACAGTCCAGACTTGCTGGGCCAAATGCCCTGGTTTTGTGCTGGTAAGATTTTAAGGCAGGGTGAGCCAAGTACTAAGAGGTGCAAGTTGCAGAAAAGATTGGGCCAGATTTCCCAGTTTAAGGTGCAAGAAGCCTTGCAGAAAATGCAAAAAGAGTCAGGTTAACCCTGCAACTTTCAAGGTTACAGACCTTATTTCATTTGGCCTTGCCTTTGCCGATGTTGTTCCTTTAAGCTGTGCACCCAAGACAAATTAACAGGGCACTTGCACTTCTCCAGCACTGCAAAACTTGCAAAATATTTAATAATGAAACATTTATTGCAATAATACGAGGCAAAACTTTAAAAGCTGCAATTTCTTCACAAAGTTTCCTTTGTAATAGAGCAGCGGAGCCTTCTTTCTCTGGTCTTATGTGATAGAGGCTGCTTTTGGAAACTTTGGCATGATTGGAGGTGAGCTTAGTTGTCTAGAGAGCACAGTGGTGATTAATAGCATCTCTGTGTCGTGTTGCTACTCTGTATTAGGGGGTGTGAAGAAGGTTTTCAATGAAGCAACAGTATTCAGTCATAGACTGGGCTCCCTCAGATGAACACATGTAAATGCAAGTTCAAAATCCTCAGCTCAAGCCAACCACCAACAACAGTCTCCTAGCTTCCTCTAAGCGCTGATTTTACTTGACGAGTCAGGTAGTTTCTTTTTCTGTGAAGTGTACTCAAAGTGATGTTTTCTTGTGCTGAGCAAGATGCAAGAGATGACACTGATGACCCAATGTTGTGGTCTAACTGATGGGGTGTTTTGGGTGTAGGGGTGTCAACAATGCGATTTGATGGGTGTGAAAGTGTCAACAATGGGATTTGATGGGTTAGGAGTATCACTGATGCAACATGTTGGGTGGTGGGATGTCACCAATTGGATCTGATGGATGCAGCGCTGGCACTGATGGATTTAGAGGTGTCACTCATGGGATTTGATAGGTTTCAACGTGTCACTAATGGAAACTGATGGGTGTAGGGGTGTCATTGATGGGATTTGATGTCTGTAGGGTGACTCTAATGGGATCTAATGGGTGTAGAGGTGTCACTGATGGGATTTCATGGGTTTAGGGATGTCACTGATGGGATTTGATGGGTGTAAGAGTGTCACTGATGGGTGTATGGGTGTCACTGATGGGATTGATGGGTGTAAGGGTGTCACTGATGGGTTTTAATGGGGGTATAGGTGTCACTGATGGGATTTGATCAGTGTAGGGGTGTCACTGATGAGACTTGATGGGTTTAGGTGTCACTGATGGAATTTGATGGATGTAGGGATGTCACTGCTGGGATTTGGGTGTAGGGGTGTTATTGATGAGATTTGATGAGTTTAGGGGTGTCACTGATGGATATTGATGTACGTAGGAGTGTAACTGATGTAATTTGATGAGGATAGGGGTGGCTGTGATGAAAAATGATGGTTATCGGGGTGTTACTGGTGGAAAATGACAGGTATGGAGGTGTCACTGGTGGAAAATGATGAGCACAGGGATCTCACTAATATTTGGAGTCACATCTCCGATTGATCTATTGCACTGTTGCTCCTTGTTAACTCTGCAGCTAGCATAACAGGAGCTAACCAGGAGGAGAACCACACATTGACAACCTGGAAGCCGTACCAACAGAGGCGGTGTGTAGTACCGTGGCCAGGGGCAGTGAGGGCAGGTGACATCTCGACGGGTTACAGAAGGAGTGCGGCGAGATGGTGGGTATCCGTGAGGCATGCGTGCCTAGCCCTGTGCAATTCCCTCATTAGGGGTTTCACCCTGCTTGGGTTATTGTGGATGGAGGTAGTCAGGAGCAAGGGCATCCAGAGGGAGTGAGGCAATGATTAACAGGAGGGCATGGGAGGAGTGAGCAAGTAGGGCTAGTGCATTAGCCGTAGAGTTACATTCCGATTAGTCTGCTGGATGGCCAATCCAGCGATGTGCATTAATGGTCCAGCACTAAAGCAGGCCAGTCACCCATTGTGTTTGTGCCAGCAGCTCACTTTTGCCAACCTGACTGCTTCCCCCCTCTCCCACTTCCCCACAACCAATCTGTTGCCCACAAATGATTTACCATTTGGGCGATGATTCAAATCTGTAGTGAAATCTGCTTCCACCAAGCTGCCCCAACGATAGAAACATAGAAAATAAGTGCAGGAGTAGGCCATTCAGCCCTTCAAATCTGCACCATCTTTCAATATGGTCGCAGCTGGTCATGCAATTTAAGTATCCCCCTCACTTAACAAAGCTATGCTGACTATTCCATGCCTTCCTATGTGACAGTTGACACAATTTTCAGGATTGATTCCAGCAACTTGCTCGCCACTGAAGTAAAACTAACTGGCCTATAATTGAGACAACAAAGTGTGGAGCTGGATGAACACAGCAGACCAAGCAGCATCATAGGATCAGGAAAGCTTGACGTTTCGGGCCTAGACCCTTCATCAGAAATGGGGGAGGGGAAGAGGGTTCTGAAATAAATAGGGAGAGAGGGGGAGGCGGATAGAAGATGGTTAGAGGAGAGGATAGGTGGAGAGGAGACAGACAGGTCAAAGAGGCGGGGATGGAGCCAGCAAAGGTGAGTGTAGGTGGAGAGGTAGGGAGGAGATAGGTCAGTCCAGGGAGGACGGACAGGTCAAGGGGGCGGGATGAGGTTAGTAAGTAGGAGATGGGGTTGGGGCCTGAGGTGGGAGAGGGGATAGGTGAGAGGAAGAACAGGTTAGGGAGGTGGGGACGAGCTGGGCTGGTTTTGGGATGCGGTAGGGGGAGGGGAGATTTTGAAGCTTGTGAAGTCCACATTGATACCGTTGGGCTGCAGGGTTCCCAGGCTGAATATGATTTGCTGTTCCTGCAACCTTCGGGTTGCATCATTGTGGCATTGCAGGAGGCCCAGGATGGACATGTCGTCTGAGGAATGGGAGGGGGAGTTGAAATGGTTCGCGACTAGGAGGTGCAGTTGTTTGTTGTGAACTGAGCGCAGGTGTTCTGCAAACCAAAGCCTCTGCTTGATTTCGCCGATGTAGAGGAAGCCACAACGGGTACAGCGGATGCAGTATACCACATTGGCAGATGTGCAGGTGAACATCTGCTTGATGTGGAAAGTCTTCTTGGGGCCTGGGATTGGGGTGAGGGAGGAGATGTGGGGGCAGGTGTAGCACTTCCTGCGGTCGCGGGGAAAAGTGCCAGGTGTGGTGGGGCTGGAGGGGAGTGTGGAGCGGACAAAGGAGTCAAGGAGAGAGTGGTCCCTCCGGAAAGCAGACAAGGGTGGGGAGGGAAAAATGTCTTTGGTGGTGGGGTCTGATTGCAGATGGTGGAAGTGTCGGAGGATGATGCGTTGGATCCGGAGGTTGGTGGGGTGCTATGTGAGGACGAGGGGGATTCTTTTTTCGTTGTTATTGCGGGGACGGGGTGTGAGGGATGAGTTGCGGGAAATGCAGGAGACACGGTTGAGGGTGTTCTCGACCACTGCGGGGGGGAAGTTGCGGTCCTTGAAGTATGAGGTCATCTGAGATGTACGGGAATGGAATGCCTCATCCTGGGAGCAGATGCAGCGGAGGCGAAGGAATTGGGAATAGGGGATGGCCTTTTTGCAGGAAGGTGGGTGGGAGGAGGTGTATTCTAGGTAGCTGTGGGAGTCAGTGGGTTTGAAATGGATGTCGGTTTCTAGGTGGTTACCCGAGATGGAGACAGAGAGGTCCAGGAAGGAGAGAGAGGTGTTAGAGATGGTCCAGGTGAACTTAAGGTTGGGGTGGAAGGTGTTGGTGAAGTGGATGAACTGTTCGAGCTCTTCATGGGAGCACGAGGCGGCGCCGATACAGTCATCAATGTAACGGAGGAAGAGGTGGGGTTTGGGGCCAGTGTAGGTACGGAAGAGGGATTGTTCCACGTAACCTACAAAGAGGCAGGCATAGCTTGGGCCCATGCGGGTACCCATGGCCACCCCCTTTGTCTGTAGGAAGTGGGACGAATTGAAAGAGAAGTTGTTGAGGGTGAGGACGAGTTCGGCTAAGCGGATGAGGGTGTCAGTGGAGGGGGATTGGTCAGGTCTGCGGGACAGGAAGAAGTGGAGGGCCTTTAGGCCATCTGCGTGGGGAATACAGGTGTATAGGGACTGGACGTCCATAGTAAAAATGAGGTGTTGGGGACCGAGGAATTGGAAGTTCTGGAGGAGGTGGAGGGCGTGGGTGGTGTCACGGACGTAGGTAGGGAGTTCCTGGACCAAGGGGTGAAAATGGAATCTAGGTAGGTGGAGATAAACTACACTGGCCCTAAACCACACCTCTTCCTCCGTTACATTGATGACTGCATCGGCGCCGCCTCGTGCTCCCACGAGGAGCTCGAACAGTTCATCCAATTCACCAACACCTTCCACCCCAACCTGAAGTTCACCTGGACCATCTCCAACACTTCTCTCTCCTTCCTGGACCTCTCTGTCTCCATCTTGGGCAACCACCTAGAGACAGATGTCCATTTCAAGCCCACTGACTCCCACAGCTACCTGGAATACACCTCCTCCCACCCACCTTCCTGCAAAAATGCCATCCCCTATTCCCAATTCCTTCGCCTCCGCCGCATCTGCTCCCAGGATGAGACATTCCAATCCCGCACATCTCAAATGTCCTCATTCTTCAAGGACCGCAACTTCCCCCCCACAGTGGTCGAGAACGCCCTCGACCGTGTCTCCTGCATTTCCCGCAACTCATCCCTCACGCCCCGTCCCCACAACAATAACCAAAAAAGAATCCTCCTCGTCCTCACATACCACCCCACCAACCTCCGGATCCAACGCATCATCCTCCGACACTTCCGCCATCTGCAGTCAGACCCCACCACCAAAGACATCTTTCCCTCCCCATCCTTATCTGCCTTCCGGAGGGACCACTCCCTCCGCGACTCCCTTGTCCGCTCCACACTCCCCTCCAGCCCCACCACACCCAGCACTTTTCCTTGTAACCGCAGGAAGTACTACACCTGCCCCCACACCTCCTCCCTCACCCCAATCTCAGGCCCCAAGAAGACTTTCCACATCAGGCAGAGGTTCACCTGCACATCTGCCAATGTGGTATACTGCATCCGCTGTACCCGTTGTGGCTTCCTCTACATCGGGGAAACCAAGCGGAGGCTTGGGGTCCGCTTTGCAGAACACCTGCGCTCAGTTCGCAACAAACAACTGCACCTCCCAGTCGCGAACCATTTCAACTCCCCCTCCCATTCCTCAGATGACATGTCCATCCTTGGCCTCCTACAATGCCACAGTGATGCCACCCGAAGGCTGCAGGAACAGCAAATCATATTCAGCCTGGGAACCCTGCAGCCCAATGGCATCAATGTGGATTTCACAAGCTTCAAAATCTCCCTTCCCCCAACCGCATCCCAAAACCAGCCCAGCTCATCTCCACCTCCCTAACCGGTTTTTCCTCTCACCCCAAGCCACACCCCCATCTCCTATCTACTAACATCATCCCGCCCCCTTGACCTGTCCGTCCTCCCTGGACTGACCTATCTCCTCCCTACCCACCTACCTACACTCACCTTTACTGGCTCCATCCCCGCCTCTTCGACTTGTCTGCATCCTCTCCACCTATCCTCTCCTCTATCCATCTTCTATCCACCTCCCCCTCTCTCCCTATTTATTTCAGAACCCTCTTCCACTCCCCCATTTCTGATGAAGGGTTTAGGCCCGAAACGTCGAGTTTTCCTGCTCCTATGATGCTGCTTGACCTGCTGTGTTCATCCAGCCCCATGCTTGTTATCTAGGTAGGTGGAGATGAGTTCGGTGGGGTAGGAGCAGGCAGAGACAATGGGTCGACCAGGACATTCAGGTTTGTGGATTTTGGGAAGGAGATAGAAGCGGGCGGTGCGGGGTTGGGGAACGATGAGATTGGAGGCTATAATGAGGTTGGCCTATAATTGCTTGGCATTTCCTTTGTACCCCCTTTAAACAACAAAACCACATTTACATTCCTGCAGCACCTCACTTGTGTGGTTCAGCCCTGCTCTTACTAAATGGCTGAGCATGCTTAAAGGGCCAAATAGCCTAACCCTGATTCCAGGTTCTATGTTCATATAATGACGGTTCATGCACAGACTGCAAGAGACTGGCAGGGAGGCCATGGAGGGAATGGGACTATGAGCGGTGAAGGGGTTGGGACACAGTGAACGAGCTGAGCACAGAGATGGGCATAGAATGAACGGCATGGCAGGTAAGAACGTGAGTGGGGGTTGGTGTATGGAGAGAATTTTGAGAGCAGTGTACACTGAGCATGGGGCGGTGGGGTTGGGGGGAAGCGGTGGAAGCAGAGGAGCGAGTGTGAGAGATGATTGAGTAGGGATGAATACAGAGCACCACGGTGACTCAGTGGTTAGCATTGCTGCCTCGCAGCGCTAAGGACCTGGGTTTGATTCCACCCTCAGGTGACTGTGTGGAATTTATGTGTTCTCCCTACTTCTGCATAGCTTTCCTCCCACAGTCTAAAGATGTGCCGCTTAGGCAGGTTGGCCATGCTAAATTGCCCATAGTGTCAAGGGATTTGCAAGTTAGACAGGCTAGCCATGGGAAATGCAGGGTTACAGGGATGAACTAGGTCTGGGTGGGATGTTTCTTCGGTTTTGGACTTGAATGGCCTGATTCCACATTGTAGGCATTCTATGAGTGTGTGGGAGCAGCACAGAAGGAGGAAGTGGTCAGGCAATAAAGTAGCATTTCACACACTTTTCTCTCATCGTCTTCCCACTTATTCAACAAAACATTGTTCACCAGCTACCGATTGAAATGATGATCTGTGCTCTCCCCCTCTCTAGCGCGAGTGTCTGTCACTCCACATTGGCCAGGCCGGTGTGCAGCTCGGGAATGCCTGCTGGGAGCTGTACTGCCTGGAGCATCGGATCAAGCCGGACGGTAAAATGCGCGCGTCCAAGTCCGGCAGTGCCCAAGACAACTCCTTCAACACCTTCTTCAGTGAGACTGGGGCAGGGAAACACGTTCCCCGGGCCGTGTTCATCGATCTGGAGCCCACTGTGATTGGTAAGGGGGGGCAGTGGGTGGGGGTGATGTTGCAGTGGCTTGTCTGAGCACATTGGCTGCAAGGCATTTGGAAAGAAAGTGGGGCATCCGTAAAAGAAGCACTCACAATGTCCCAGGTGACACTTACTCTAAACCGCGCAGCTGCACGTTGGCACAGCCTCTCTTGGGGGTCCGGACAGCACATTTTTAAAGTGAGAGGAGAGAGATTTGAAAAAGACATGAGGGGCAAGTTTTTTTACACAGAGAGAGGTTTGCATGCAGAATGAACTTCCTGAGGAAGTGGTGGATTTGGACACAAATACTATGTTTAAAAGACATTTAGACAAGTACATGAACATACACGAGTACAGTGTAGATAAAGGCCATTCAGCCCATCAAGTCTGCACCCAACCTCCGAACAGCATCCAGCCCTGACCAACCACACCTTGAACTGGTAGATAAAGTGGTTAAGAGGCAAATGGGGTGCATTATTAATCAAGGTATTAAATACATAAGCAAGGAGATTATGTTCGAGCTGTACATAACATTAGTTAGGGCACAGTGTGGAATTCTAGTCATCACACAATAGGAAGGATGTAACTGGAGTGGGCGCAGAAGAGATTCACCAGGATGTTGCCTGGGCTGGAGCAATTCAGATGTGAAGAGAGACTAGATAGGGTTGTTTTCATTGGGGCAGAGATAGCTGAGGTGGGAGGGAATCTGATTAAAGTGTACAAAATTACAAGGGACATGGCTAGGGTGTAGAGGAAGAACATAAGAAGAAGGAGCAGGAGTTGGCCACCTGGTTCCTTAAGCCTGCTCTGCCATTCAACAAGACCATGGCTGATCTTTTCACGGACTCAGTTCCACTTACCATAACCTATAATTCCTTCAGTGTTGAAAACTCTATTCATAGAATAGAATTCCTACAGTGTGGAAACAGGCCCTTCGGCCCAACAAGTCCACACTGAACCTCAGAGCATCCCACACCCCACCCACACCTCCCTGAGGACTACAGGCAATTTAGCATGGCCAATCCACCTAACCTGGACATCTTCAGACTGGGAGGAAACTGATGCAAACATGGGGAGAATGTGCAAACTCCACACAGACAGGTACCTGAGGCTGGAATCAAACCCGGGTCCCTGGTGCTGTGAGGCATTAGTGCTAACCACTGAGCCACCGTGCCGCCCCAAGTGCCTTTAAAGCATTCAATGAGGTAGCCTCAACTGATTTCCACAGATTCACAGCCCTTTGGGTGAATTAGTTCCTCCTCAACTCAGTTCCAAATTTGCTCCCTCTTATTTTGACACTATGCCCCCTAGTTCTAGTTTCACCCACCAGTGGAAACAACCTCCCTGCTTTTATCTTATCTATTCCCTTCATAATTTTAAATGTTTCTATAAGACGCCTCCTCATTCTTCTAAATTCCAATGAATATAGCCAGGCTATTCAATCTCTCCTCATAAGCCACCCCTCTCAACTCCAGAATCAACCTAGTGAACCGCTTCTGCACCCCTTCCAGTGCAAGTGCATCCTTTCTCAAGTAAGGAGACCAGAACTGTACACAGGTGTAGCCTCACTAGCGCCCTATACAGCTGCAGCGTAACTTCCCTGTTTTTAAACTCCATCCCTCTCACAATGAAGGAGAATATTACATTTGCCTTCTTAATTACCTGCTGCATCTGCAAACCAACTTTTTGTGATCCGAGCACAAGGACACCCAGGTCCCTCTGCACAGCAGCATGCTATAATTTTTCACCATTTAAATAATAGTTTGTTTTGCTGTTAGTCCTACCAAAATGGATGATCTCACGTTTACCAACTTTGTACTCCATCTGCCATACTCTTGTCCACTCATTTAACCTATTTATATCCCTCTTCAGACTTTCAGTGTCCTCTGCACACTTTGCTCTACCACTCATCTTAGCGAACTTTGACACACAATGCCTGTTCCCCAACTGCAAATCATCTATGTAAATTATAAACAATTGCAGTTCTCACACTGATCCCTAGTGCTCACCACTAGCTACTGATCACTAATCAGAAAAACACCCACTTATCCACACTTATTGCTTTCTGTTAGTTAACCAATCCTAATCCTAATACATTATCCGTAACACAGTGCACATTTATCTTATACAGCAGCCTTTTGTGCGGCACCTTGTCAAATGCCTTCTGGAAATCCAGATACACCACATCCACCTTTTCCCCGTTATCCACTTGCGCTCGTAATATCCTCAAAGAATTCCAGTAAATTAGTTAAACATGACCTGCCTTTCATCAAACCATACTGCGTCTGCCCGATGGGACAATTTCTATCCAGATATCTCGCTATTGTTATGAAGTTGTGTCTAATATTCATGCATTGGAAGTCAGGAAGTTGGAATTTGTAGGTAAAAATGATAGTAGGGAAAAACAGTGCATGCTCCCTTTCAGTTTACAAGTACTTGGAAGTTTACAAGTACTGTACAGAGAGCCCCAAAATTGAAATAAGTGTATCAAAAAGCCTTACAGTTGGCAGGCAAAACAGCAGTTTTGTTTTGGTATCGAGTCAACAAGTCTGAATTTAGTCAATTAATTTCAAATTGAATTCAAAACTGATGGTTTTGACAATCTGAAACCAATCATATTACAAGAAATTGATGTGTCATCGGTGGGTATGTAAGAAGAGGGTTTTTGAAAATCGGGGTGAGAGCCAACTATCATCTGAGGGGAAAGCAAGCCTGCCATCTGAGAAATAAGCCCTGAGCTCTCACAAGAAATTGCTAAGCTCTCTGAGAAAGCATCTTTTACCCAAAAAAAGCACCACAGCATTTTAGCTCAAAGTCTTCACCGAAGAATTTACAGAGAAAAACATCCATGACAGCAGAATCAGTGGAAGACAGGCATTTGTGGAGTAACAGAGAAGGCAGAGCGTTCCAGAAGACACAGACTGTGCGAATTTGGAGAGATTAAGTTTTATTGTTGTCTTTTAATTTGTTTATATAAATGGGACTTGTGTTTATTTTATCAGCGTTCCAGCAGAATTTAGGGAGTAGTTAGTCGTCTGGGGGAAATTGTTCAGTTTGTTAGTACTTCTGTTAATTTGTTCATTGTTAGGGTCAAGTAAATAAATTGTTACTTGTTACATATAGAGTGGAGATTAGGGATTTTCTTTCATCTAACCATGATTTTAACAGATTATGGGAGGTGGGGTGAGCTTCCCTGGGTGTTTCAGGTTTAGAAGAGAACCCCTAATTGCTGCCATAACAGATTGGGGCTTGTGTTTCGGTTTGTTTATCAGAGGGTTTCAGACTTTCCCCTTCTCCATAACCCTATTTCTTCCTCGATGATAGATTCAAGCATTTTCCCCACCACAGAAGTTAAACTAACGGGTCTCTCGTTACCTGCCTTTTCTCTACTTCCTTTTTTAAGAAACAGGAACATTACCAACCTGCAAGTTCCCCTCCAAGCCACTCACCACCCTGACTTGGAGCAATATTGGCCAGTGTTACCAGGGTCAAAATTCCAGACCTCCCCCTCTAATGGCGGGTGTCCTTACACCACACGGGTCACTGCTGTGGCTCAGCGGCTCACCACCAGCTTTCCAAGGGAGGGCAGTTAGGGACGGGCAGTTAATGCTGGGCCCAGCCAATAATGCCCGATGGGACAATTTCTATCCAGATGTCTTGCCATTGTTTCAAAGTTGTGTAGAGTATTCACGAATTGGAAGGCAGGAAGTTAGAGTTTGTTGGTAAAAATGACAGTGGGGAAAAGCAGTGCGTGATCCCTTTAAGTTTACAAGTGCCACAAGTGAGTAAGAAAAAAATTTCCCCTCAGTAGAACAGTCAAAACCAGGGTATGCAGGTTTAAGGTAAGCAGCAGAAGTTCTAGAGGGGATTTAAGGAAGTTTTTTTTCTCGCAGAAGGTGGTCGGTTTCTAAAACTCACTACCTGGAAGGGTGGTAGATTCAGTAACTGTCAAGACTTTTGAGAAGTATATACATGAGCACTTGAAATGGCAAGACGACAGACCAAGCGCTGGAAAATGGCATTAGAATGAATGCTTGATGACCAGCAGGGACACAATGAGATGAAGGGCCTCTAACTATCCTGTCAAAGCACTGTGACTCCGTGTATGAGGAGAGGCTGAAATGGCTGGGGTATTTTCCCTGGGGCATCGGAGGCTGAGGGGTCACCTTACAAAATCACGAAGGGCATGGATAGGGTGAATAGCCAAGGTCCTATATCCAGGGTAGGGGAGTCCAAAACCACAGGACATAGGTTTAGGGTGACAGAGGGGAAAGATTTAAAAGGGACCTAAGAGGCACCTTTTTGACACAGAGGGTGGTGCCAGAGGAAGTGGTGGAGGCCGGTGCAGTTACCACATTGAAAAGGCATCTGGATGGGTACATGAATAGGAAGGGTTTACAGGGATATGGGTCAAATGCTGGCAAATGGGACTAGATTGATTTAAGATATCTGGTCAGCATGGATGAGTTGGACCGAAGGGTGTGTTTCCCTGCTGCACAGCTCAATGACTGTATGAGATAACAGGGTGTAGGGCTGGATGAACACAGCAGGCCAAGCAGCATCAGAGGAGCAGGAAAGCTGACGTTTTGGGCCTAGACGCTTCTTAGAAAAATGACTGTATGTATGTATTCACTGTCATAATGCAGGAAAGGTGTCACCCCTCTCTGTTAGCACCTGTGGGTGTTCCCACATCATGGCGGACAGCAGCAGTTCGACGAAGGGGGCTCACCACCACCTTCTCAAGGGTCAATTAGGGTTAGGCAACCCAGGCTGGGCTTGACCCTGTCATCCCTCAAACAAAGAGAGACAATTTTCAGCAGATCATGACTGCCACAAGCAATGATGAAACAAAAATCGAAATAAATTGATGCCTGAGGTAGGTTGCGAGAATATTTCACAAGTATTACGGCTGCGTCTACAATCCAAAAACAAAAATTGTGCATTGCCTGTGAATTGGGAAAGTCTTTGGGTTGTGAAAGGTGCTATTTAAATGCAAGTCTTTCCTTTCTTTGTTCCCATCCAACCCCAAAGTCCATAGGAGCCAATAAGCAGCCCCTATTGAGGACTAATTTTCTGAGGCAAGAAGGGGAATCTCTCAGTCAAAAAGTAGCATGAGAGTGTTTCTCGGGTCCTCCTTTGAGAGCTGACTCACGGTATTTGTGTGTGTGTGTGTGGGCGGGGGGATGGTGGGGGAAAGGGGTGGTGTTGGGGGTTGGTGGAGTTCGAGGTATGACCATAAAGGACAAGACACAGTCAGCTACTGCTGCAAGTGAAAGATCCGCAATTTGAATCACTTTGGTTGAAAAAGTCAGGAAAACTTCCGCACAAATCTTAACTGTCTTCGAATTGCAGCTGGCGCAAGAACAGCTTGCATTTATGTAGCTCCTCTAATGTGGTAAAAATGCCACATGGCACTTCACAGGGGCGGAAATCAGACAGAGAATGTGATGTTAAGCCACATTGCTGTGTAAACAGAATGATCAAAATCCCAGTCAAAGAGGCAGTCACCTAGAAGGAGGAGATAGAACCAGAAGGTTCAAGGAGGTCATTCTAGAGGTTAGGTCCTCAGGCAGCTGAAGGCATGGCCATCAAGGGTGAAGTGATGGGAATCAGGAGATGTGTGAGAGGCTGGATTGGAAGAGCGCAGAGATGTAGGGAGGGATGTAGGTGCTGGAGGAGGTGACAGAAATAGGGAGGGTTATATGGGCCGGGGGAGGTGACAGAGATAGGGAGGGGTGTAGGAGATGGAGGAGACTACTTAACCAGGAAGAGAAACTGCTGCTTAATGCTAGTGATGGGTGAACAGAACTTAGTGCACATATGGCGGGAGAGTTTTGTAATCAGTTTTTCCAGATATTGGGAGACTAGCTATGGAGCAGGAGAACTATCGAATCTGGAGACAATAACAATGAGGATTTCAGCAGCAGATGAGTTGGGTCAGATGGAGATGGGCAGTGCTACAGAAACGTTTTCAAACAAGAATGATCTTTTTCAACTTGAGGCATTTTGGCCTGGGACCCAGTATTTGTCAGTGAGCAGTATAGGTGGTGTCAGAGTAACTCGTCATACTCGCAGTCCGTTGGGGGAATCCCGTGTCAAGTATCGGGCCGTCACTCACTCAGACACGTTTCATGTGAGATTCTACAGTTCACAACCTCATGCCGCTGCCTAATGTATTCCAGCAAATGGAGCACTCAGTTAATCATTTACTATTTCTTGCACTGTCCCCAGATGAGGTCCGCACTGGCACCTATCGGCAGCTCTTTCACCCTGAGCAGCTCATCACCGGCAAGGAGGATGCAGCTAATAACTATGCCCGGGGCCACTGCTCCATCGGGAAGGAGATTGTGGATCTGGTCTTGGATCGAATACGGAAAATGGTACGTTATTCATTAAGATCAAATTAATGGAGGGCCGGGTGCTCTTCCCTGCACATCTTCCCCGGCATGGTGACTAATATTCCTTTGGGGACTAGGTTGGCGAGTACTGGTATGTGGCCTGTTTGACCACAACGGCTAACACAAGGCTCAATCCTTTCTTTCCATAACATTCTGATCTGTGTCATTCCCAAGGCAGGGCAAGAATAATGGAGATCTGCCACTGGAGCAAGATTAGAGACCTTGACTCAGTGTCACAGATAAGTAGGAAAGGTGAATTGTTTTTATGGTCCTCTCCATCTGTCATTAAGCAAAGATGGTTTTATCAATTTTCTTCCTGCTTCTTTTCTCTTTCTCAAACATGCAGTGGAGTTCTGCCCAACTTTCTGCTTATGAAGTCCAATTCTCGTTTAAAAATGACACACACAACAAACTCTCGTTAGAGTCATACAACATGGAAACAGACCCTTTGGTCCAACTCATCTGTGCTGACCAGACATCCCAATCTGACCTAGTCCCATTTGCCAGCGTTTGGCCCATGTCCCTCTAAATCCTTCCTAGTCACGTACATATACTTTTAAATGTTGTAATTCTACCCACCTCCACCCCTTCCTCTGGCATCTCATTCCATACACGCACCAGCCTTTGCACAGAAAAGCTACCCCTCAGGTCCTTTTTAAATCTTTCTCCTATTACCTTAAACCTATGCCCTCTCGTTTTGGACTCCCCACCCTGGGAAAAAAAAAACTTTGACTATTCACCCTCTCCATGCTCTTCATCATTTTATAAACCTCTATAAGGTCACTCCTCATCTTCCAAAGCTCCAGGGAAAATAGCCCCAGCCTATTCAGCCTCCCCTTATAGCTCAAACCCTCCAACCCTGGCAACTTCCTTGTAAATCTTTTCTGCACCCTCTCAAGTTCAACAACATCTTCCCTATAGAAGGGTGACCAGAATTTTGCACAGTATTCCAAAAGTGGCCTAACCAATGTCCTGTACAGCAACACATGACATCCCAACTCATAGAGTCATACAACACGGATACGGACCCTTCGGTCCAACCAGTCCATGCTAAACATAATCCCAAACTAAACTAGTCCCACATGCCTGCTCCTGGCCCATATCCCCCACAAACCTTTCCTATTTGTATATCCATCTAAATGGCTTTTAAATGATGTAATTATACCCTCATCCACCACTTTGTCAGGAAGTCCATTCCACACACAAACCACCCTCTGTGTAAAAGATTTGCCTCTCATGTCTTTTTTAAATCCCTTTCCTCTCACCTTAAAAATGTGTCCCCTAGTTTGAAATCCCCCATCCTAGGGAAAAGACACCTACCATTAACCTATCTATACCTCTCGTAATTTTATAAACTTCTTTCAGGTCACCCCACAACCTCCTGTGCTCCAGTGGAAAAAATCCCACCCAATCCAGCCTTTCCTTACAACACAAACCTTCCATACCTGGCAACACCCTGGTAAATCTCTCCTGAACCATCTTCAGCTTGATAATATCCTTCCCATAACTCAGTGGCCATCACTGGACACAGTATTGTAGAAGAAACCTCACCAATGTCCTGTACAACCTCGACATGTCCCAACTTCTATATGCAAAGGACTGAGCAATGAAGACAAGCATGCCAAATGACTTTTTTAACTGCCCTATCCATGTGTGATGCAAATTTTAAAGAATTATATACCTGCACCCCTAGATCCCTCTGTTCTACAACACTACCTGAGGCCCTACCATTAATTGTGTAAGCCCTACCCTTGTTTGTTGTATCCAAATGCAATACCTCACATTTATCCAGATTGAAGTCCATCTGCCATTTTGCAGCCCATTGATCCATTTGATTAAGATCACTTTGTAATCTTAGAAAACCTTCTTTACTGTCTACAACACCACCAATTTTGGTGTCATCTGCAAAGATACTAACCATGCCTTCTATATTCTCATCCAAATCATTTATATTAATGATGAACAAAAGAGGACCCAGAACTGATCTGTGCGGAACACTTTTGGTCACAGGCCTCCAGACCAAAAAGCAAACCTCCACCATTACTCTCTGTCTCCTGCCATTAAACTAGTTATGTATACAGTTGGCAAGCTCACCCTGAATCCCATGTGATCTGACTTTATTCATTCGTCTACCATGCAGAACCTTGTCAAAGGCTTTACTAAAATCCAAATAAACAACGTCTACTGCTCTGCCATCATCAACCTTTCCCGTAACTTCCTCAAAAAACTCAATCAAGTTTGTGAGACACAATTTTTCTCACACAAAATCATGCTGACTATCCCTAAACAGTTTTTGCCTCTCTAAAAGTCCATAAATCCTGTCTTTTATAATCACCTCCAACAATTTACCCACAACCGAAGTCAGACTCACAGGTCGATGTTCCCGTGTTTCTCCTTGCAACCTTTCTTAAACAACGGTACAATATTAGGCACCTCACCTATAGTTACAGATGAAGCAAATATTTCTGCATGAAGTCTTGTCATCTCCTCCCTCACCTCCCTCAATGTTCTGGGATACATTAGATCAGGTCCCGGAGATTTATCCACCTTTATATTCTCTAAGATCTCCTGAACTTCCTCTTCTGGCCCAGCTCGTCCCCGCCTCCCTAACCTGTTCTTCCTCTCACCTATCCCCTCCTCCACCTCAAGCCCCACCCCTATCTCCTATCTACTAACCTCATCCCGCCCCCTTGACCTGTCCGTCCTCCCTGGACTGACCTCTCTCCTCCCTACCCCCCCCTACCTACACTCACCTTTACTGGCTCCATCCCCGCCTCTTTGACTTGTCTGCCCCCTCTCCACCTATCCTCTCCTCTATCCATCTTCTATCTGCCTCCCTCTCTCTCCCTATTTATTTCAGAACCCTCTTCCCCTCCCCCATTTCTGATGAAAGGTCTAGGCCTGAAACGTCAAGCTTTCCTGCTCCTATGATGCTGCTTGGCCTGCTGTGTTCATCCAGCTCCACACCTTGTTATCTCTTCTGAAATGTGAACTGTTTTTAAAATGCCAATTCTTTAGACTCTTTCTTTCTCCACAGTAAAAACTGACACGAAATATTCATCTCCTGGGGCTCAACACAAAGATGAGGTCCTTGATCTTTAAGATGCCCAACTCTTTTTCTAGTTACCCTCTTGCTCTTAATGTATTTGTAGAATCTCTTTGGATTATCCTTAACCTTATCTGCCAATGCTATCTCATATCTCCTCTTTGCCTCCCTGATTTCTCTCTTAAGAATGTCCCTACATTCTTTATATTGATTCAGAGACTCAAATGAACCGAGTTGTGTGTATCTAAAAAAAAATTCTCTTTTATTCTTGACTAGAACCTCAACATCTATATTCATCTATTGTTCCTTAATTTTACCAGCCTTACCCTTCACTTGAACAGGAAGATAATGTCTCTGAACTCTCGTCATCACACCCTTGAAAGCCTCCCAATTGTCAGACGTCCTTTTACCTGCGAACAGTCTACTCAAATCGACTTTTGAAAGTTCTTGACTCAGACCATTAAAATTTGTTTCACAATAATTAAAACCTTTTAAGGAAGGCTTATCCTTCTCCGAACCATTTTGAAACTAATAGAATTATGATTGCTGGACCCAAAGTGTTCCCCGACTTTACTTCAGACACCTGCCCTCCCTAAATGCCCAAAAGAAGGTCCAGTTTTGTTCCTTCTCTAGTAGGAGCATCCACATATTGATAAAGAAAATTTTCTTGAGCACATTTGACAAATTCTTTACCAACCAAACCTTTAACACTATGGTAGTCCCAGTTAATGTTTGGCAATTTAAAATTCCCCATTATTACAACCTTATTATGCTTACATATATCTGAGATACATACTTGTTTCTCAATTACTCTCTTACTAGTGGGGACCCTATAGTGCAATCCCACCAAACTGATCTTTCATTTCTTATTTGTAATTTCTACTCATATATTTTCACTGGACAATTTTTCAGAAATGTCTTCCCTGGTTACAGGAGTAATGTATTCCTTAATCACAAACGCCACCCCTCACCCTCCTTTCTTGCCTCCTTTTCTATCCTTCCCATAGCATCTAAAACCAGAACAGTGAGCTGCCAGTCTTGGCCATCACTCAGCCAAGTTCTGTAATAGCTACGACGTCCCAATCCCATCTTCTTAAATGTGCCCTGAGTTCATCTACCTTACCTGTAAGACCCCTGGCATTGAAATAAATGCAATTTAGTTCTTCAAAGTTACTACATACTCTGACTCTCTCTCATCCTTCTTTTCTAATTCCTGTACTCATTGTTGTGACCAATGAAGGCAAGAGTGCCAAACGCCTTCTTCACCATCCTGTTTACCTGCAAATCCACTTTCAAGGAACTATGCACCTGCACCCCTGGGTCTCTTTGCTTGGCAACACTCCCCAGGCCCTACCATTTATTGTACGAGTTTTGCCTGAGCAAAATGCGACACCTCATTTATCTAAATTTAACTCTATCTGCCACTCCTCAGCCAGTTGGCCCATCCAGTCAAGGTCTATTCAAGAATGGTTGTTCGTTCATACATTCAACCTGGGGAATTATTTCCACCGCACATCCCCACACACAAGCATACAAGAAAGAAAGAAGAGAAAATAAATGACAATCACAAATAACAGGAAGAAGAATATCTGGCATTAGTTCGTATGAATCAGAGTCTGGTGAAGGTTCTTGCAGTTAGCTGGTCTGGCAGAATTCCCTTTCCATTGGAACACAGATGCAGTTGAATGCAGAAAAGTATGAGGCTGGTCCACTTTTCAGGAAAGTGGAAGAATTTCTTCACGGAAAACAGGTTTCAAAAGAGCTCGAGACTAGAGGCAGACTTCATCTCAGCCTGGAGCTGCTGCTTGTGTATTGTGATATTAAAAATCAGTCTAAGCTAAGATTTCAGAGCTGTGGGAGGAAAACAAAATGGTTCAGCCAATTTGACCATTCTGTGTTTTAAATCCATTTTAAAAATTCAACAAGACAGCATCGTTTAAAAACACAAATTAGGATCATTTTCCATGCCTTATAGTCTTGATATTCCACTTTGCCTGTCCTGAGCATTGACAACAGCTAAAAGGTAAGTTTAGCCTCATTGAGCCTCAATTCCTGTTCTTTTTCTCTCTCTTTTGCTTGTGTTCTCATTTCATCTTTTCCTCTTCGGATGCCAACCTAAGCAACTTGCAAACTGTACAGGCACCTCTAATGTCATAAAACATCCCTCATCAAACCAAAAAGTGGTTGCTTTTAAGGCAGATTTTAAAGGAGGAGAGAGAGGAATTAATGACTTGATTGTGAATGTAGAAAATATATTTAGTAAATTTCATGAGAATTGAATTAGGTTTGTTGCCACATGTACTCACAAAGGTACCTAGGTACAGAATCTTAGGTGGTATTGTTAACATTGAGAAGAATGGTCTCAGATTACAGCCTGATATTGATCAGCCAGTAAATTGGGCAGAGCAATAGCAGATGGAATTTAATCCTGATAGGTGCGAGGTGATGCATTTGGGGTCAAGTAAGGGGAGGATAGGCACAATGCATGGTAGGTCCCTAGGGAGTACTGAGGAACAAAGGGACCACTGAGGAACAAAGGGACCTTTGTTAACAAGTCCATAGATCCCTGAAGATGCAGCACAAGTAGCCAGGGTGGCGAAGAAGGGATGCTCACTTCATTAGCTGGGGCGTAGAACGTAGGAGCAAGGAAGTCTTGTTACAACTTTGTAAGACATTGGTTAGGCCACAGACAGGATACAGTGTGCATTTCTGGAGGCCACACTATCAGAAGGACATGATTGCACTGGAGAGGGTGCAGAGGATATTCACCAGGATGTAGCCTGGGCAAGAAAGTCTCAGTAATGAGGAGAGACTAGATAGGCTGGATTTGTTTTCCCTGGAGCTGAGGAGGGAAGTGTACAAAATTACAAGAGGCATAGAGACAGGGCAATTTGTGAGAACGTTTGTCCCGTGGCAGACATGTCTAAAACTACACGGCACATGTTTAAGGTGAGGAATAAGTGGCTTAGAAACAATCTGAGAAAAAAATCTTTTCAGTCAGAGAATGCTAAGAATATGGAAGGCGCTGCCTGAGAGGGTGGTGGAGGCAGGTACTCTCTCAACATTTAAGAAGGAACTGGATGAGTACATGAAGTGCCAGGGGTATGGACCAAGTGCAAGTAAGTGGATTGGTGTGGTTTGGTGTCTGTTGGTTGGGCCAAAGGGCCTGTTTCAATTGCTGCATGACTGTATGATTCTAAGGAACTGTCTGTTTGTCCGTTCATGGGATTCAGGTTTTGCTGGTTTATTGCCTGTCTTCCTTCAGCTGACAAGGCTATTTCAGAGGACAGCGAAGATCCGAGATTTGATGTGGGTCTCGAGTCATATGGAGGCCAGGCCAGGTGAGGCTGGTGGATTTCCTTCCTGAAAGGGCACTCATGAACCGGATGGGTTTTTATGACAATCTGTGTGCCCCCTGCTCATCAGCCTGGGACTCCAGATTACTAGTCCAGTGACATTAGCACAGTGCCAACAGGTCCTGCGATTCAGGGCTGAAAGCAAGTTACCAACTCAGAAGTAGTAGACTGGGGTTTCTCGAACTTTTCACGCATCTTTGCATAACCCCTCGGGAACATCCTGACAGGATCAGATGGGAGCTGAAGCACAGGAGGAGGCCATTCAGTCCCTCTAGTCTGTTGTATTTGCTCATCATGTCACGGTCCATCTACATCCTAACTCCATCCACCTGCACTGGCTTCATAACTCTTTGTGCCCGGCAAACATCTCGAACGGAAATGTCCAATATATCTCCTATCTCAACAGCCTTCAGGTGGGGAAGGGAGAATCCCAGCTTTCTGTTCCCCTTCCTATAAAGAAATGCTTCCTGGCAGCAGCCCTGAACAGCCTAGTTTCAATTTTAAGGTTCCAGCCCCTTGCTCTGGACACCCATCCTACCTGAAGAATTTATTTCTCTCTGTCTATCCAGACCCATCCTTCAGTGCAACATTTGGATCATCCCTTAATCCAAAAAGGGAAACATTGTGATGATTCTGTCACTTTCAGAGGTTCTTTTGTCCTGGTTGTTTCTTGAAGAGAGACTGTAAGGCCGAGGCACCAAGCTGTGTCTAAGAAAATAAACAATTTGTGAGGCCTTGGGATTTTTTTTAAAAGTTGGAACAATGGAAGTAGCATGGGTGTGTTCAGCTATCATAGGCCAGGCTCTCTAGTCTTTGTTTTAGCTTTTAGGTTTAACTTTAAGCAGAAGCCGTTGGGGTCGCGAAAGAGTTAGGAGCTTCAGTGCATGTCTCCTAGCTGCTACTTTCTGGGAATTTTCCCTTTATGTTTTTTCCTCCTGGATTGGAGAACTGCATGTGAGAATCTGTGTCTGAATTTGTCTTTTTACCAAGAGGTGTGTTTATTGGATGTTACTATATTGGAACAGTTAATTAGCAATAGGTACTGTGTCTATTATTAGGTTAAGTTTTCCAATTGTTGTCATCATAAATTTTTCTTTCTTTTGTATGTATTTAAATACAGTATTTAAATAAACTGTGTTTTGTTTAATGTCGAGTAGTTTGACCAGTCGCATCACATCTGGAACGTGGCACTTTGTATCTACCTTTAAAATAAGAAAATGTTAGGTTCTAGGGGAGTCTGGAGGTGATGACAGAGGGGGTCTGGTCTGGTCTGGTTCACAACAATAAGCACTCAGTTCATGGAACCATTCTTCATGATATGACTCTGATTTTCTTTCCCATCCCACCCACAGGCTGATCTGTGCACAGGGCTGCAGGGATTCCTCATCTTCCACAGTTTCGGCGGTGGCACTGGTTCGGGTTTCACTTCACTCCTGATGGAGAGACTCTCCGTCGACTACGGCAAGAAAGCCAAGCTGGAGTTCTCCGTCTATCCAGCTCCCCAGGTCTCCACCGCGGTGGTCGAGCCGTACAACTCAGTGCTGGTTACCCACTGCACCCTCGAGCACTCCGACTGCGCCTTCATGGTGGACAACGAAGCCATCTACGACATCTGCCAGCGCAATCTTGGCATCGAGTGCCCGAGCTACACCAACCTCAATCGCCTGGTGGCACAGATTGTCTCGTCCATCACGGCGTCCCTGCGGTTCAAAGGCGCCCTCAACGTGGACCTGACAGAGTTCCAGACCAACCTGGTGCCCTACCCGCGCATCCACTTCCCGCTGGCCACCTACGCGCCGCTGATGTCGAAGGAGGAGAACAGAAACACCCAGCACTCCACGCTGAAGATCACCAAGGCCTGCTTCATGCCGGGCAACCAGATGATCAAGTGCGATCCCCACACTGGCAAGTACATGGCGTGCTGCATGCTGTACAGAGGGGATGTGCCGGTAAAAGAGATCAACACTGCCATCGCCACCATCAAGAGCATGCGCGCTATCAGCTTCGTGGATTGGTGCCCGACTGGATTCAAGGTGAGTTATACTCAAGCTGTTCTCCATTGGCCTTCCTATTGGTGGAGAGATCACGCAACAGGAGACATTGATTTAAGGTACTTCTTTTCCTCCTTTATCCTCACACTGGATCTTGGCATCGCAGGCAAAGCCAGCATTTGTTGCCCTATCCCTGGCAGTCCCTTAAACTAACTTGGGAACTGCAGAAGGTCATTAAGAGTCAGTGCATTGGCTGTGGGTCTGGTGTTACAAGTAAGCATGGTAGCTCTCCTTTACCTGTAGGACACCTGTATACCAGATGGGACTTCATGACAGCCAATGAGCAGCACCATGGCTCAGCGGTCAGCCCTGCTGTCTCACCATTCCAGTGGAAGGCGATGGCTTAGTGGTATTATTGCTGGACTGTTAATCCAGAGTTATCCCAGTTCTGAGAAAGGGTCACCGGACCCGAAACGTTGACTCTGTTTTCTCCTTCACAGATGCTGCCAGACCTGCTGAGCTTTCCCAGCAACCTTGTTTTTGTTCCTGAGTTACAGCATCCGCAGTTCTTTTGGTTTTTGTTAACCCAGATAACATTCTGGGGACCTGGGTTCGAACCCTGCCATGGCAGATGGTGAAATTTGAATTCAATAACTATCTGGAATTAAGAATCTAACGATGACCGTGAATCCATTGTCGATTGTTGGAAAAACCCATCTGGTTAACTAATGTCCATTAGGGAAGGAAACTGCCATCCTTACCTGGTCTGGCCTACATGTGACTTCAGACCCACAGCAATGTTGTTGACTCTGAACTGCCCTCTGAGCAATTGGGGATGGGCAATAAATGCTGCCTAGCCAGCGATGCCCTCAGCCCGTGAATGAATAAAGGAAAATAAAGGGACCCGAGTTTGATTCCAGCCTCGGGGTGACTGTCTGTGTGGAGTTTGCACATTCTCCCCATGTTTGTGTGGGTTTCCTCCGGACGCTCCAGTTTCCTCCCACAGTCTGAAGACACACAGGGTAGGTGGATTTGCCATGCAAAATTGTCCTGTAGTGTGCAAGCATGTGCAGGCTAAGTGGATAAGCCTTGGCAAAATGTAGGATTATGGGGATAGGATAGGCTAGGTCTGGATGGGATGCTCTTCAGAGGGTCGGTGCAGACTCGATGGGCTGAATGACCTCTTTCTGCACTGTAGGGATTCTATGGTTCTCAACAATATGTCCCGATCTCTCTGAAGGTGGCAGAACTAACTGCCAATGCGGTTATGAGATCTTGGCCTCTATGAATAGAGGCTGCAAGCATAAAAGCAGGGATGTTATGCCGAACCTTTTGAGACTTCTGGTTAGGCCCCAACCAGAGAGTATTGCATCCAGTTCTGGGTCGCCAGCCTTTAAGAAGGACGTGAGGGTTCCCGGGAGAGCACGGAGGGAGATTTATCAGAATGGTTCTGGGGTGAGGGGAATCTACACTCCAAGGTTCAGTAGGAGAAGCTGGGGCCATTTTCCTGGGACAAAAGAGATTGTGGGGAGATGTGATCAAGGTGGACCACGTTGTGAAAGCTTTACGTATAGTTGATGAGGAAAAGCTGCTCCCTATAGCTGATAGCACGAGGACTGTTGGGGGAAGAACACAGATTTTGGGTAAAGACTAGGCAGGTGTCGGTGGGGGAGAGGAATATTTCTGATGCACTGAGTGGTAAAGATCTGGAACTCATGACCTACAAAGGGAGGGGGTGGAAGTGGATGAAAGGAATTTAAAAAGACAACACAATGGAAATAAACTCATAGGGCCAACAGGGCAGAGTGGCGGTACTGACTGCCTCTCTCTGGATAGCCAGCATGGACTCAATGGGCCGTAAGCTCTCCCCAGTGTTATAATGGCTGGACGACGATGCCACGAGACTACTTTTTTTAAAAAAATCTTTCTGTGGGAATGGGATGGTCCCTGGGTTTTTGCCCAACCCAATTTCTGTTGTGATGGTGGTGGTGAGCAGCTTTCTTGAACCATTCCTTTAAGGGAGTACTTAACAGTCGTAGAGTCCCACTAAACTAGTCCCACCTGCCTGCTCCTGGGCTACATCCCTCCAAAACTTTCCTATTCATATACTTACCTAAATGTCTTTTAAATGTTGTAACTGTACCTGCAGCCATCACTTTCTCAGGAAGTTCATTCCACATGCGAACCACCCTATGTAAAAACATTTCCCCCATGTCTTTTTTAAATCTCTCTCCTCTCACCTTAAAAATATGCCTCCTAGACTTGAAATTTCCCATCCTAGGGAAAATACACCTACCGTTGACCCTATTTATGCCCCTCATGATTTTATAAACTTCAATAAGGTCACCTCTGAACCTCCTATGCTCCTGTGTAAAAAGTCCCAGCCTATCCAGCCTTTTCTTATAACTCAAACCTTCCATACCGAGCAACATCCTGGTAAATCTCTTCTGAACACTCTCTAGCTTAATAATATCCTTCCTATAACAGGACACAGTACTTCAGAAGAGGCCTCACCAATGTCCTGCACAACTTCAACATGATGTCCCAGCTCCTGTACTGAAAGGACTGAGCAATAAAAGCAAGTGTGCTAAATGCCTTTTAACCACCCTGTCTATATGTGACACAAACTTCAAAGAATATGTACCTAAACCCCAAGGTCTCCCTGTTCTACAACACTACCCAAGGCCCTACCATTCATTGTACAGCCACACTGTTGTGGGTCTGTAGTCACATACCAGTAACCCCAAACTGGATAAGGACTGGGGAATTCCTTACCAAAAGGACTTTAGTGAACCAAATGCTTTTTTTAGTCTTTCATAGGACTTGGGTGTCACTGGCTTGGCCAGCATATATTGCCTGTCCCTAGTTGCCCCTTGAGAAAGTGAGCTGCCTTCTTCAGCTGCTGCAGTCCATTTGCTGTGGCTTCACCCATAATGCCATTAGGGAGGGAATTCCAAGATTTCCCAGTCAGAATGGTGAGTGGCTTGGAGGAGAACTTGCAGGAAGTGGTGTTCCCATGTATCTGCTGCCCTTTGTTCTTCTAGATGGAAGTTCTCATGGGATTGGAAGGTGTTTTTAAGGGTCTTTGGTGAATTTCTGCAGCACATCTTTTATATAGTACACGCTGTTGCTACTGAGCCTCAGTGGCGCAGGGAATGGATGTTTGTGGATGTGCTGTTAATCAAATGGGCTGCTTTGTCCTGAATGGTGTCCAGTTTCTCAAGTGTTGTTGCAGCTGCACCCATCCAGGCAAGTGTGGAATATTCCATCACACTCCTGACTTGTGCCTTGTATACAGGCTTTGGGAAGTCAGGAGGAGAGTTACTCAGTGCAGCATTCCTAAAGTCCGATCTGCTCCTGTAGCCACTGTATTTATACAGGAAGTCTAGTTGAGCTTCTGGGCAACTGCCAGGATGTTGACAGTTGGGTATTTAAGGACAATCTAGTAGATTCATGGTCACTGTTTCTGATGCAGACTTTCAACTCCAGATCTATTTAATCAACGACTGTGGTGGGTCTAGAAAAAAACTTCACTTAGCATCCTTGAACACTCATCCAGTAACATAACTAACCACACTGCGATAACAAGGTGTAGAGCGGAATGAACACAGCAGGCCAAGCAGCATCAGAGGAGCAGGAAGGCTGACGTTTCGGGCCTAGACCCTTCTTCAGAAATGGGGGAGGGGACGGGGTTCTGAAATAAATAGGGAGAGAGGGGGAGGTGGATAGAAGATGGATAGAGGAGAAGATAGGTGGAGAGGAGACAGACAGGTCAAAGAGTCAGGGATGGAGCCAGTAAAGGTGAGTGTAGGTGGGGAGTTAGGGAGGAGAGAGGTCAGTCCAGGGAGGACGGACAGGTCAAGGGGGCGGGATGAGGTCAGTAGGTAGGAGATGGGGTTGGGGCTTGAGGTGGGAGGAGGGGATGGGTGGGAGGAAGGACAGGTTAGGGAGGCGGGGACGAGCTGGGCTGGTTTTGGGATGTGGTAGCGGGAGGGGAGATTTTGAAGCTTGTGAAGTCCACATTGATACCATTGGGCTGCAGGGTTCCCAGCAGAATATGAGTTGCTGTTCCACAGCGCACTGCCACACTGCCACTGGCCTGGCCGAATATCTCAAATATCTGGTTATCAAGCACAAACTAGCTGTTCCGCTCCCTATCTGGTGACTGTGACTATGCTTGAGAAGTGCTGGATCGACTGAAAAGTTGTTTGGGATGTCGCAACGTTGTAAAAGGCACTACCTAAATGCATCAGAGATAATAGGTACTGCAGATGCTGGAGAATCCGAGATAACTACTACCTAAATGCAAGTCTTTTTATCCCTCGGATGCAGAATGCTTAGTTACAGGACCAGTAAACAGAGTTTCTCATGGGGATAGGCACTTGAGGGTATAGGCTGTTATCAGTACGGGTTTACCTTTAGCACAGGCTCCAGTGGTTACAGGATATTCTGAATACAGGTTCACAAAGGTTCCAGTGGGTACGACTTTGCATGGGTTTAGGGTACCTTGTGTACAGGTTCTCCTAAGTACAGGCTCACAAGCGTACAGGTTCTGATGGGTGTGATCTCATGTGCATATGGGATATATTATGTACACGTTCTTGTGTGTACAGCTTCAGAAGGGATCTCGCTGTCAAGGGTAAAGGTTGTCATGAAACAAGATCATGGTTATGGGCTCTTGATGGTACAGGCTGGCATGGGTACAGCTGTTGAGGCCATTGACTCACAAGAGCATAAGTTCTTGAATGTGGAGGGTCATGGGTACAGAATCTTGTGGACATAGACTCTCCAAGGTCGAGGTTATATGCTCTCAAGGGTATAGAATCCTGGGTATATTCTCTCAGGGGTACAGGGTGCTGGTTATGGGCTCTCAAAGCTATAGGATCCTGGTATGTCCTCTCAGGGGTACAGGGTCCAGGCTATGTGCTCTTGAGAGTATGGGGTCTTGTTCAGTATGTGCCCTTCACGGTGCAGGTCTTCTTAGGTAACTACTGTGAAACTTGCCAGGGATGCAGGCACATGATTCCAAGACCATGAGGAACCACTGTGGTTCGAGAAGTCCAAGAAGATTCCACACCACATCAGGGGTAATTAGGTAGTGAACGTTGCCTGAGCTATCAAAACCAATGAATGAATAAAAAATAAAACCCTGGACTTTACCCTGTGGAAAGGTTAAACAGGCTGGGCCTGTGTCAATTGGGGTTTAGAACACTGAAACTCAACTCCAACCAGATCAGCCATGATCTTATCTCATGGTGGTTTTTATTCCTATGTTCCTACATAAGTCAGTTGTCTCGAACTACCTTTTGACATGGGCCCACAGTTCAAGGGCAAATTGGGACAGGCGGTGCTAGCGATACCCTCATCTCAGGCGACAACAAACTCATAAGCTGGATAGATGGAGAATGGGGACAAGGAATGGAGGAGTGGTAATAAGGAACACAGAGAGAGAGAGAGAGAGAGGGTTATGTTATGTGTGGCAAGGCATTACGGTGTCTTCGATTATGCAGTAGAAAATCCTAAGCCCAGTGCTCCTTCCCCGCAGGTTGGGATCAACCACCAGGCTCCGACGGTGGTGCCAGGGGGTGACCTGCCCAGGCTGACCCGTGCCATCTGTATGCTGAGCAACACCACTGCCATCTCTTCGGCTTGGACCCGCCTGAACATGAAGTTCGACAAGCTGTACGCCAAGCGGGCCTTTGTGCACTGGTACGTGGGGGAAGGTCTGGAGGAAGGGGAGTTCCAGGACTCACGGGAGGACATGGCCTCACTCGAGAGGGATTACGAAGAGGTGGGATATGATTCCAGCTACCTCAACGACCTGACGGAGAGGGCGGAGTAAGACAAGAAAGGACATTGACAACAGGGAGAAGGTTGACGCCTGGAATCAACCTCCATGCTTCCAATTCCGTGGACATGCTAGACTACCACATGGCATTATTGAGGTGTCTTCGGATCGACGAGCCTATCTATGTCGGAGGTCGCCGCTATGTCGAACATGTAAACCCCCCACCCCCCTCAGCACAAGGAACTCAGTCTCAGGGAAACGTTCCCTTTCCATATCTCAGGATCATCCAGAAAGTTGCCACCCCACTGCTGGAAGTTTTCCCTTTTTTAGTTGTTTGGGTGTAGGTCGTTTTTCTGCATAACAAGACCCCTCGCACAGAAAGGTGGTGAATGGGAGGCCCCTCTGCTTTCCTTTACTGGTCTGGGATTGGGACGAATTAATATTCAGTTCCTTGGATACCAAATCCCTTCTCCCCACCGCCGCTGGTGAGCCCTGAACTTGCTGTTCTCCTGTTGGATCTTCAACACGTTCCTGAGTGGATGTTGGGGCCCTTATTAAATATGTCATCTGTGAGATGGCTCCCTCCCATTAGATGGCACATTTCCTACACCCCATCTTGCACCCCCCCCAC
>JAHRHZ010000229.1:495306-514255 GCA_024137785.1 Ginglymostoma cirratum
GGTAGGCGTCCATTGTGATGGGATGTGCTTGCGTGCATTATACCCCTCAATGCTTCTGGACCAGGAGGAAGAAGCAGCAATGTAACAATGTGGCCCTTCAGACTTCTCCCCAGCTCCATATTAACCCCTCAATCAATGTCAGTGGGAGCAGACGAGCTGCCCCTTTCTCACAATGCTGTTTGAGGGATTTTGCTATGGAAACACTTCCTTAAATGATGACGGCGGGTGAAATGCCCTGGGGTATGTGGAGAGGTTCGGAAGGGCGCTACCCAAGTGGAAGCCTTCCTTGTGTTGCTTTGTCTCATTGTGCGTGCTTTAAAGTTCTGTGCATTTGTTGGTTGGCAAACAGAGTGTGTGAGTGTTTTCTTTGTAATTTCTGTGTCCACTTCACCCCTGACAGTCATTTGCAGTATTAATGCAGGCAACAAAATTGGTCTCTGACACAAAAGTCGGGAGAGTAGAGGTGCAAGTTCAGTTACCTCTCTTCTAGGACCAAAACCAACCCGAGACTTTCTGTTTGCTGTCAGAGAGGCATACACTTCTGCACCCATGCCGTACCCTACACTGGTGCATCGTGGTGGTAGAGGCCAAAGCAGCCATCAACAGATTTGGGCTGTTCTGACTGTCGGCCCCTTTCACAGTTAGGTCCACGATTCGCTGTCCCTGGAGAGGGAACACATGCTCACCAGCACGGTGGGGTCATTTCAAGGTGGGCACTGCAGGGACTGGAATGCATCATCATGGTGGCTCAGTGGTTAGCGCTGCTGCCTCACGGAACCAGGGACCCGGGTTCAATTCCACCCTCAGGCGACTGTCTGCGTGGAGTTTGCACATTCTCCCCGTGTCGGCATGGGTTTCTTCCGGGTGCTCCGGTTTCCTTCTACAGTCCAAAGATGAGCAGGCTAGGTGGATTGGCCATGCTAAATTGCCCATAGTGTTCAGTGATGTGTAGTGTAGGTGGGTTATAAGGGAATGGGTCTGGGTGGGATGCTCCAAGGGTCAGTGTGGACTTGTCGGGCTGAAAGGCCTGTTTCCACACTGTTGGGATTCTATGATTCTATCACTCCAGACAACATCATTTTGATTTAATAAGTTTCTGTTTCATTCTGTAAGGTTCCGATCAACTCTTTCGTTTGCGTTTGATTTCAATACAACGCACCTGCAGGGGCTGTTTCACTATTACTTAGTTTTTGAGCCTTTAAAAGATTCAAGGAAGATTTTATTCCGTATTTTAAACCCTTGAGGTCTGTATCCTGGGAGTGTTTGATGGGAATGTTGACGAGGGGACTTTACTTTCGGTTTACTTTGAGTTCAAACAAGTGGAGGAAACTTTATTCTGTATTTTAACCCCTTGTTGTCCCTGTCCAGGGAGTGTATGATGGGGATGGTGTCAAGGGAACTTTTTATTTACTTTTAGTTCAAAGAGTAGAAGGAGGTTTCTTCTCTATTTAACCCCGTGCTGTCCTTGTTCTGGGAGTGTTTGATGGGACAGTGACAAGGGAACCTCACTTTCAGCTCGAAAGAGTCAAGGGATTCCAGTTTACTTTTTGTTCAAGAGGTAGGGAGAGTTTTATTTTGTATTTAGCTCCTTGCTACCCCTGTCCCTGGAGTGTCAGTTGGGGATGGTGTCAAGGGAATTTTAATTTCCAATCACTTGTCGCCTGAAAGAGTAGAGGTTTCAATTTCCTCCCATTGCATGGCTGACGGAGAATTTCTCTGGCTCTTGCCATCTGCCACTATTGCATGTTGGACTAATTTACAAATTAGACACACCTCCCACTACCAAGGATTACACAAAAAGAACTGCGGATGCTGGAAATCGGAAACTAAACCAGATATTGCTGGAGAAACTCAGCACGTCTAGCAGCACCTGTGGAGAGAAAGCAGAGTTTTGGGTCCAGTGACCCTTCTTCAGAATGGATTGTAGCTAGAAAAAGATTAGTATATACACTAAAGATGGGTGGGGCGGGGCGGGGGGTGGGGAAGCTGTGGTGGAGGAGGGGAAAGGAGTAAACGATATATGGAGATGGAGGCCAGAGAGAGAGAAAACAGAAATGGATGAAGGTCAGTCTGGGAGAATCAATAGCTGCTATTCAGGACTGTTAGTGACTGACAATGGGATGGTGTGTGGCAGCAGTCCATATAAAGCAGGCCTTGTGTGTGTGTGTGTGTTTGGGGGGGGGAGGTTACGGGGGGTGGGGTGTGATGTTGGTGGTAGGAGGTTGGAGTAGGGACATGGGAGAAGGTGCTCAAGCTCTCAAGTTGTCGAACTCAATATTGAGTCCAGAAGACTACAGGGTCCCCCAACCAGAAAATGAGGTGCTATTCTTTCAGCATGTGTTGTGCTGAGCTTCACTGGAGCGCTGCAGCAAGGCCGAGATGGAGGCACTGGCCAGGGAACACAGTGGTGTTTTGAAAATGGCAGGCAACCAGAAGTTTGGGGTTATTTTTACAGACAGACACTTATTCTTCGAACAAACAAAAAATGTCATAGAATTCGCTCATTCTCAGATCTGTTGCCGAGGAGACAGACAGGCTGCAAATGTTTTTTTTTTACTTCAAAAATCCTGTCTTTGCAAAACCAAAATTATTTCACCATTGGGCAGCATTCTCCAAACAAGCTGCAGTGCACCAAGAACTACACTAACTACCAGTGAAGGTGGATCTGTTTAGTTCGTAAAAGGCCCATACATTCTTGGGCTGTCTGCAAAACAGAAAGGAAAATGCACAAGCATTGGGAGCCTGTAGTTCGCTGTAGCTTTCTCCGATGTGACGCCTCAGCTGATCAGAGCTAACCCTTTTGCCTGAGATTTGACATTTTCGGTAATCATGTGTCGATTTCCACCATGTGTGTTGCCCTTTCAGGCAAGAGTCAAGTTCTGCCCTAGCAAGCCGACAATTCTGAGATTCTCGTGGCTTGATCTCCATCTGTCACGCATTACCAAACCACCAGATGGCAATGTCTTACCTCTTTTATGTGCACTCTTCCACCCAACCACCCCTCCTACTACCCTGCAGCTTCGTGCTGGAATGTAGGCTTGATGCCAAGACAGTTTTGCACATTTATAAACATTTCAGCTGAACAGGCGGAACCTTGACATGTTGACTCCAACCATTCTTTTTTTACTGCTTAAGTTGATTTAACCTGGCACTTCCTGCTTCTACAGCCCATACCTATAAAACCTGAGCAGACTCATCGAATCAATGTGTTAGCCCTTACATAATACAGTACTGGAACAGGCCCTATGGCCCACCATGTCTGTGCCACCTATGATGCCATTCTAAACTAATCCCAACAGCTTCCACATGGTCTGTATCCCTCTATTCCCTGTCCATTCATGTTTCTGTTTAGATGCCTCCTAAACATGGCTAGCATATCTGCTTCTACCTCCTGCCCGGTGTTCCAGGCATCTACCACACTCTGTGTACAAACTTGCTTCGCATATCTCCTTTAAACATTTCCCCCTCTCACCTTAAACCTATGCCGCCTAATATTTGACATTTCCCCTCTGGGAAGAGGTCCCTGACTATCCACCCTATCCACACCCCTTCTATCAAGTCACCCCTCAGCTTCTGATGCTCCGGTGCAAACAATCCAAGTTTGTCAAGCCTCTCCTTATAGCTAATACACTCCAATCCAGGCAACATCCTGGTAAATTCTTTTGCACCCTCTCCAAAGCCTCTACATCCTTCTTATATTGTGTGGCAACCAGAACTGCGCACAATACTCCAAATGTGGCCCAACTAAAGTTTGTAGAGCGACAATATAACTTGCCAACGTTTAGACTCAATGCCCTGACCGATGATGGCGAGCATGCAGTATACCTCCTTTACCACCATATCCACTTATGCTACCACTGTCAGGGAGTTATGGTCCTGCATCCCAAGATACCTCTGTATATCAATGCTCCTAAGGGTCCTGCCATTTACTGTGCACTTTCCTCTTGCGTTCGGTCTCCCAAAATGCATCACCTCACACTTGTCCGGATTAAACTCCATCTGTCATTTCTCTGCCCAACCTTCCAGCTGATCTATATCCTGCTGTACCCTCTGACAAACTTCCTGACCATCCACAACTCCACCACTTTTCATGTCATCTGCAGACTTACTAATCAGACCACTGACATTTTCATCCAAATTGTTTATACGTATTACAAACAACAGAGGTACCAGCACTGACCCTTATGGAACACCACAGGTCACAGACCTCCAGTCAGAAAAAAAACACACCCTCCGCAATTAACTTCTGTCTTCTATGACCAAGCCAGTTTTCTGTCCAACCTACTGACTCACTATGGTTTTCGATGTAACTTAATCGTCTGAACTGGCCTACCATGCGGGACCTTGTCAAATGCTTTAGTAAAGTCTGTGTAGACGACATCCACTGCCCTACATTAAAACAATCATCTTCGCCACGTCCTTTAAAAGTGTCAACTTTCTTTGCTGCATTTTCAGCCATAGTGACCATTAAGAAAATCAACAGGAAGTCACCAGCGAAGAGTGGCAAGAGGAGGAGAAAGTCCAGAGAGAGAAAGTTACGCCATCTACACCTACAAAGTGATGAAGCAGTGTTAATCAAGACACTGGCATCTCCTCCAAGGCTGTGAGCTGCATGAACTCATCCATCGACGACTTTACAAGGGGCTGTTAGTCCCTGAAAGATCCAGACCAGCAGGCCCTGTTGGGGAGAGCAAAGGTGTGAAACCACTCATTGTGGTACAAAAAGAAACCAAACTGTTAGTCCCTACCACTGACAATGCATTCTTTAAAGATGGACCAAACAGATTAAGTCAAAATTTCCCGTTAAACAACAGTGAGGGTTTACTGTCAGACCAACCCAGCCGCACCAGAGTTATAAAAGCAACAAAATGCAGATGCTGGAGATCTGAAACAAAAAGAAACTCTGACAGCATCTGTGGGACAACAAAAGTGAAAGAAAGGAAGAATGAACTTTTGAGTCTGAAATGCTCCTCCTACATCCTCACATTGGAGCTTGAAATGGTAACCGTTCCTCTCATAGAATCCCAACAGTGTGGGAGCAGGCCACTTGGCCCACACTGACCCTCTGAAGAGCATCCCACCACACCCAGCCCCTACCCTATCGCTGCACTTCCCACCCTAGACACGACGGGCAATTTAGCACGGCCAATCCACCCTAATCCGCACATCCCTGGGCACTACGGGACAATTTAGCACGGCCAATCCACCCTAACCCGCACATCCCTGGGCATTATGGGCAATTTAGCACGGCCAATCCACCCTAACCTGCACATCCCTGGGCACTACGGGACAATTTAGCACGGCCAATCCACCCTAACCTGCACATCCCTGGGCACTACGGGACAATTTAGCACGGCCAATCCACCCTAACCTGCACATCCCTGGGCACTACGGGGCAATTTAGCCACGGCCAATCCACCCTAACCCGCACATCCCTGGGCACTATGGGACAATTTAGCACGGCCAATCCACACTAACCCGCACATCCCTGGGCACTACGGAATAATTTAGCACGGCCAATCCACCCTCACCTGCACATCCCTGGGCACTATGGGGCAATTTAGCACGGCCAATCCACCCTAACCCACACATCCCTGGGCACTATGAGACAATTTAGCACAGCCAATCCACCCTAACCCACACATCCCTGGGCACTACGGGACAATTTAGCACGGCCAATCCACCCTCACCTGCACATCCCTGGGCACTATGGGGCAATTTAGCACGGCCAATCCACCCTAACCTGCAAGTCTTTGGACTGTGGGAGGAAACCGGAGCACTCAGAGGAAACACATGCAGACACGGGAAGAATGTGCAAACTCCACACAGACAGTCGCCCGAGGGTGGGATCGAACCCAGGGCGCTAGTGACAGAGATAGGGAGGGAGTGTAGGGGCTGGGTGAGGTGACAGAGATAGGGAGGGGGTGTAGGGGGCTGGATGTGATGACAGAGACAGGGAGGGTATGTAATGGCTGGAGGAGGTGACAGAGATAGGGAGGGGGTGTTGGGGGCTGGAGGAGGTGACAGATAGGGAAGGGGTGTGGGGGCTGGGGGGAGGTGACAGTGATGGGGAGGGTATGTAAGAGCTGGAGGAGGTGACAGAGATAGGGAGGTGGTGTAGGGGCTGGAGGAGATGACAGAGATAGGGAGAGGGTCTAGGGGCTGCAGGAGATGACAGAGATAGGGAGGGGGTGTGGGGGCTGGCAGAGATAGGGAGGTGTCTCGGGGCTAGAGGAGGTGACGGAGATAGGCAGGGGGCGTAGGGGGCTGGAGGAGGTTACAGAGATGGGAGGGGTGTAGGCAGCTGGAGGGGTTGACAGAGAGAGGGAGGGGTATATGGTTTGGAGGAGGTATGGAAAGGGGTGACAATATTAACGCCAAACATTGAGAGACCTAGAAATAGTGCCGATCACCAGTAATAAAGAGTGGGGAGTGAGTTTGATATGTGTTTAGAAGATGGGGCAACTGGTGAGTTAAGTTTATGTAGACTGGGAGATGGAGGGCAGAAGATACAGGTCTGGCTAAGGCCAGATGCTGAAGCTGAGGACCTGGCACTGTTGTCCAAACAGATTCATCATTTAACAAATAATTCATCAGTCCTGCCAGCACTGATCGTGCTTGGCTGCACTAAGGTTGGCTTTGAGAGTGTTGAGATCACAGGCCTCCCCCTGTCCTCTGCACCACAGTGTTGCAAGTCTGAGCGTTGCAGTGTTACAGTGATCTGTACCTTAATAACTGTGGCAGCAATTTCTTTTTCTGGCCACTTTGCAGCCTCCATTCCCCCCGGGTTGCAGTGTTTTTGTTTGGATGCACTCGGTTCTGGGTTTCTCCTGACTCCTCCACCAATTACCAACGCTAGTTGTTACAAGGAGCTCCACCTGAGCCCATTCTCACTCCTTATCTCATCCATCCCTGCATCACTCTCCTTTTCTTCTCCCTCACCTTTATCCACATCATAAGCATCAATACTATGCACCTTGACCAACACCCTTGGGCACTATTTCTGCATTCTCCCTGCTCTCTGATTTGATTTAATTTATTTTTGTCTCATGTGCCTCGTTACGGTGTAAAGTTTTGTTTTGCCTGCAGTTCAGGCAGGTCATACCATACAAAGATCAGAGGGTAATAGAACAGAGCAAGGGTATACAACGTTCAGAGATAGTAGGAACTGCCGATGCTGGAGAATCTGAGATAACAAGGTGTAGAGCTGGATGAAGACAGCAGGCCAAGCAGCATCAGAGGAGCAGGAAGGCTGACATTTCCTTTTTCTGAAGAAGGGTCCAGACCCGAAACGTCAGCTTTCCTGCTCCTCTGATGCTGCTTGGCCTGCTGTCTTCATCCAGCTCTACACCTTGTTATCTAAGGTATACAATGTTATGGCTACAGAAAGGGGGCACAAAGAGCGAGATGAACATTAAATTTAAAATTTGAGGAGTCCATCCAGAAGCCTTATTACAGCGGGGAAGAAGCTGTTTTCGAATCTGTTGGTTCATGTAATTAAGCTTTTGTATCTTCTGGTTGAGAGAGATTATAACTGGGATGGGAGGGGTCTTGGATGATGTTAGCTGCCTTTTGGAGGCGGTAAGAAGTATTGACACGGTCAATGGATGGAAGGCTGGTTTTCATGATGGTCTGGGCTGTGTTCACAACTCTCTGCTGTTTCTTACTGTCCTGGGCAGAGCCATGTCAAGCTGTGATGCATCTGGAGAGAATGCTTTCCATGGTGCATCTATAAAAATTGGTAAGATTTTCTCTCAGATCCCCTGAACTCTCAAATTGGACCTATTAGTGACTCTCTGATGTTCATGCTCCCCTATTTACAGCCTCCCACTCCCCCAACCAGTGGAAACATCTCCCCTACATTGACCCTATCGAAACCCCACTCAGCATATTAAGGATCTCAAACAGGTCCCCTTGTATGCTTGACGTTTCGGGCCTAGACCCTTCATCAGAAATGGGGCCTAGACCCTTCATCAGAAATGCTTGGCCTGCTGTGTTCATCCAGCTCCACACCTTGTTATCTCGGATTCTCCAGCATCTGCAGTTCCTATTATCCCTTGTATGTTTTCCTTTTGTCAATCTCTTCCAGTCGCTCTTCCCAATAATCAAACCAGTGAATCCATGTTGCACCAGCTAATTATTTTGGAAGCCAAATATGTTCCAAGTACTCTGGGTGTGGCCTTACTCAAGCCCTGTGCAATTGTCACAAGACTTCCTTATTCCTGTACACCATTCACTTTTCTATTAAAAGCCAACACGACATTTGCCTTCCTAATAGTTCCTCATGTTTTCTGTGTTTCTCCTTCTCACACACCTCAAATCAATGGGATCAGAACATCAACGTTTAATAGTTCCTCACCGTGTCCGAAACCCTTTTCTCATAGAGTCGCAGAGTTTTTAACAGCAGCCCTTTGGTCCATCATGTCCGCACTTCTCTAGTCCCATTGTTCGACACTGGCCTGAAGCATTGTATGTTACAGCGGAGGCAATGGCCCTAGTAATATTGTCGCTTGACTGTTAATCCAGAGACCTCAATAATGTTTTGGGGACCTGGTTCGAATCCTGCCACAGCAGATGGAGGAATTTGAATTCAAAAAAAAATCTGGAATTAAGAGTCTAACGATCACCATGAATCCATTGCCTATTGTCGGAAAAATCCATCTGGCTCACTAATGTCGTTTAGGGAAGGGAACTGCCATCCCTACCTGGTCTGGCCTACATGTGACTCCAGACCCAAAGCCATGTGGTTGACTCTTGACTGCCCTCTGGGCATTTAAGGATGGGCAATAAATGCTGCCCTAGTCAGCGATGCCCATATCCTGTGAATGAATAAAAAAAACATTCTGGTGATCATCTAAATAGTTGTTAAATGTTGTGGTAGTTCCTGCTTCTACCACCCTTTCAAACAGATTCCCACAACCTTCTGGGTGAAAATATTTTTACCTAAAACCCTCAAGACCTCCTGCCCTTTACCTTAAATCTGTGCCCCTTGGTTATTAGAGTCGTAGAATCCCTACAGAGCAGGAAGATGCCATTCAGCCCACTCAGTCTGCACTGACCCTCCAAAGAGCATCCCACCCAGACCCGGCCCCCTGCCCTATCCCTGTAACCCTGCATTTCCCATGGATAGTCCACCTAGATTGCACATCCCTGGACACTATGGATAGTTTGGCACGGCCAATCCACCTAACCTGCACATCTTTGGACTGTGGGAGGAAACCGGAGGAAATCCACGTAGACACGGGGAAAATGTGCAGACTCCACACAGACAGTTGCCTGAGGGTGGAATCGAACCTGGGTCCCTGGCGCTAAACACTGTGCTGCCCAGCTATTGATCTGTCTTCAAATAGGAAAGATTTCTTTGTGTCTACCCTCTTAATTTTGTTGGTATACCTCCTCTTCCACACTACACATGAGGAAGGAGCAGAGCTCAGAAAGCTTGTGTTTTCAAATAGTCTGGTTGGGCTATAATCTGGTGCTGTCTGGTTTTTGATCTTGTCCAGCCCAGTCCATCAGCTCCACATCGTCTCTTAATTTTGTGCACTTCCCTCAGCCTTGTCTGCTCGAAAGTTTAAAAACACCCATAAATCTCGACTTTCTTCATTCCTGGAGCATTCCAGCACAGGTAGTGTCCTGCTGAATGTTCTTTGTAGCCTCTCCTGTGCAGTCTCATCTTTCCTATTGAGTGGGAACAGAACTACACATCGTTCTCTAGCTGTGGCCCGACTAATGTTTATACACAGCTCTATCATAACCCTCTTGCTCTTGTATTCGATTAATAAAGGCAAGTACCCCATATGCCTCCTTAACCACCTTTCCTCTCATCTTCAAGGATCTAAGGACATGCACACCAAGGTCCCTTTGATCCTCTGTACCTCCTAGGCTCCCACCATTCATTGTGCACTCCCTTGCCTTGCTAGTCCTTCCAAAATACATCAAATCACACTTTTTAGGATTGAATACCTGACCAGCCCGTTGATATTCTCCCATATTCTATAATCCAAAATGTTCCCTTGTGTTATACTTCTTTTTCACGCAGAGGATGGTGCGTGTATGGAATGAGCTGCCAGAGGAAGTGGTGGCATCTGGATGGGTACTTGAACAGGAAAGGTTTTGGAGGGATATGGGCCAAATGATCAGCCGGGAAAGTGGGCCAAGAAATGGCAAATGGAGTTTAATATAGATGTGTGAGGTGTTGCATTTTGGAAAGTCAAATCATGGTAGGAGTTTCATGGCGAATGGTAGGGCCTTCATGAGTGCAGTGGAACAGAGGGACCTTGGTGTTCAGGTGCATGGTTCTCTGAAAGTGGAGTCACAGATAGACAGGGCAGTGAAGAAAGCTTTTGACACACTGACCTTCGTCAGTCAGGGCATTGAGTACAGAAGTTATGTTGCATTTTTACAGAATGTGAGGCCACACTTTGGGTATTGTGTTCAATTTTGGTCACCTTCCTATAGGAAGGATGTTATTAAACTGGGAAGAGTGCAGAAGAAATTTACAAGGATGTTGCCAGGACTCAACTGATTTATAGGGAGAGGTTGGACAAGCTAGGACTTTTTTCTTTAGAGCGGAGGAGACTGAGGGGGGATCTTACAGAAGTATATTAGATCATGAGAGGCATGGATAGGGTGAGTGCATTCATTCTTTTTCCCAGGGTTGGAGAATTGAGGACTAGAGAGCATCAGTTTAACGTAAGAGGGGAAAGAATACATCGGAACCTGACGGGCAACTTTTTTAGACAGAGGGTGTAACGCATATGGAATGAGCTGCCAGCGGAAGTGGTTGAGGTGGGCACATTAACAACATTTAAAAGGCATTTGGATGAATACACGGATAGGAAAGGTTTAGAAGGATATGGGCCAAGTGCAGGGAAATGGGGTTAGCATGGATGGACATTTTGGTCGACATGGACCAGTTTGGGCCGAAGGGCCTGTCTTTGTGCTGTAGGACTCTATGACTCCAAATGGGGACTAGGTTAATTTAGGATACCTGGTCGGCATAGATGAGTTGAACCGAAGGGTCTGTTTCCACGCTGTACAACTCTCTGACTCTATGATCTACTACTTCTTGCTCTTGCACATAACCTGTCTATAGTCCCTCTGCGTGACCTCCTCATAGCTAACATTCCCACTGAGTTTTGTATCATCAGCAAGCCTAGATGAAAAGACAGTGTAACATTTGAAAGTCAACATCCTGGTAAATCTCTTTAGACCAGGCCACATCCTGGGAAATCTCTCCAGCACAAGGCAACATCCTGGTAAATCTCTTCAGCCCCAGAGGCAACATCCTGGGAAATCGCTCCAGCACAAGGCAACATCCTGGTAAATCTCTCCAGACCTGGGACTTTGGAGGCCATTCAAGCCTGCTATGCTATTCAAGAAGATCTAGCACATCCAGGTGTACTTCAATTCCACTGCCCTGTCAGTTCACCACCAAACCGTAACCCTCAGCTCTCTTGCTGATCATACTCCTCTAGTGACAGACTCCCACCTTGAAAATGGTCACTCACCCCTTCACTCTGCCCTTTAGCCCAACCCTCTATCCATGCCATTTATGTTACCTCCCCAACCTGATGTGTACCTCTATTGTGTACCTCAAGATCAAATGGGATGGTTGGTTTGTCCTACGTGAAGAGATCCGAGTTGACTGGGCCTGTTCTCGATGGAGTTTAGAAGAATGAGAAAGGGATCTGATTGAAACACACAAGAGGAGATTTACCAGGATGTTCCGTCTGGGGCTGGAAAGATTTACCAGGATGTTGCCTCTGGTGCTGGAGAGATTTACCAGGATGTTGCCTCATCCTGGAGGGATTTACCAGGATGTTGCCTCTGGAGCTGGAGAGAATTACCGGGACGTAGCCTTGTGCTGGAGAGATTTACCAGGATGTTGCTTCACTCGGAGGGTGGTAAACCTGAGGAATTCTCTCCAGCCAGAGGCTGTGGAAGCTGAGTTGCTCTCAACTTTCAAGAAAGAGAGAGCCCAGATTGCGTAGAACCAAAGGCATCAAGGAGCATGGGGGGTAGGTTACATTGCGTGATGGAGCCATATCAAAGGGCTGAATGGCCTTCTGCTACTCATATTTTCTACGTTCCTGAACACATACACACGCACGCACGCACACCCTGTTTTCTTTTTCTCAAAAGAACCCTCTAATAACTTTGAGGTTAGTTTCACTTTGCTAAAACTCTGTGGGATCGTCCTCATCATATTGTAGGCCATTCGGCCCTCTGAGCCTACATCCCCCATTCCACAGGATCAAGACTAATCTTCAATTTCAATGCCATATTGCCACCTGCTCTCTCCACTTCCCCTCGATACTGTTACCTTGCAGAAACTTTAGCCCTCTCTTTCTCACAAAGAGTTAGCACCCCAGCCTCAAGAGTCATCTAATAGTTGCGGGGGTGGGGGGGGTGGTGTCCCACCAAATCTTCTCAGCTCCCAGTCACCATTGTTGGATCGAAGCATTTTCCCAATGGCGGAGGATAAGATCCCCCCGTGCCACCCCCTCCCCACCCAGCTGTGTCCCTCTCCATCATTTTCCTAAGCAGTGGCATTACCTTTGCTAACTTTCCATTCACTGAGATAATCCTGGAATCCGAGGAATGTTGGACGGATTTCAACAAGCACACCCATTATCTCTGCACGCGCGTTCCCTCCCATTCTCTGCAGGCTGCCAGGAGCAGAGAAACTGGCACTGAAGATTTCTTCACCTGAATTTTAAGAAACTTGGCCGGCCCCTTTCTTTTCACTAGGCTGATGGGAAGGAGAGTCTTTAAATTGCCCACCCCTGATCGTCCATCAAGGAGGAGCTGGCGAGCAGGCTTCCATATAAACGGATGGAAATGCCCACTGTTCAGGAGGGAATCCCAGGATTTTGACCCAACGGCACCGAGCGAATGGGGTTCCAAGTCAGGATGGTCTATGGCACGGAGGGGGAATTGCAGATGGTATCTTGTCCTCCTAGGAGGTGGTTACCTCCTTATGCCGCAATGCAAGGGACTTGTCTGTCTTCAGTGTCATTGGGAACAGCAGTAGGCCATTCAGCCCATCGAGGCTGGCAAGCCATTGGGCTGATGGAACACTTTAATGCCTATTATCCCCAGGACCCTGTGCACTGGTGGTGATCAATCAGTCTTCCATCAAGCATAATCAAATTCCCTTGTCTTCTGCAGGACAGAATTCAATCCAGGAAAAAGTGTAGGCCATTCAGCCCATCGAGTCTTACTGCACCATTCATTGGGTTCCACAATTCTGAATAGTACAAACCTCTCCTCATTTCTAGAAAGGATACTATTAAAATGGAAATAACGTAGAAAAGATTTGCTAGGCTGCTACCTGGACTGGAAGATTTGAGTTATAAGGAGAGGCTGGGATAACACTGTATGGGGCTGGAGGAACACAGTAGGCCACGCATCATCAGAGGAGCAGGGAAGTTGACGGGAGGACTCTTCTTCAGAAATGGAGGAGGGGGGAAAGGAGCTCAGAAATAGATTTTAAAACCGGTGAATTCCACGTTTAGCCCAAAATCTCCCCACCCCCGGCCTCATCCCATATCCAACCCTCCTCCTCATCCCCGCCTTCTTGACCGGACACAACCTTTCCGTCTTGTCTCCCACCTATCCACTCCTCCCACCTCCCAATCTCCACCACTCCCTACCTGCACTCACCATCCCACCTACCATCCCCAGCCCCACCCCTCCTCTCTCTATTTATTTCCCAGCTCCCTTTCCCCTCCCCATTTCTGAAGAAGGGTCCCGACCCGAAACGTCAGCTTCCCCGCTCCCCTGATGCTTCCTGGCCTGCTGTATTCCTCCAGCCCCATGTGGCGTTGTCTCTGACTCCAGCGTCGGCTGTTCTTGCTATCCCCAAGGAGAGGCTGAGACTTTTTTCCCTGGAGTGTAGGAGGGGGTGAGATTATAGAGTTCTATAAAACCAGGAAAGACACGGATAAGTGGATAGCTTCTCCCCATGTTAGGGGAGTCTAAAACTAGAGGGTGTGGGTTTAGGGTGAGATGGGAGAGAAAGAAAAGGGTCCAGAGGAGCAACTTCTTTCACACAGAGGGTAATGAGAGTCTGGAATGGGCTGCCAGAGGTAGTGGTGGAGACGGGTATGATTTTGTCATTGAAGAAACATTTGGACAGGTACATGGATGGGATACATATGGAGGGATATGGACCAAACACAGGCAAATGGGACTAAATTAATTGTGCAGTCTGGGCGGCATGGACAAGTTGGGCTGGTTCGTGTGTGGAATGAACTTCCAGAGAAAGTGGCAGATGTGGGTACAGTTACAATGTTTAAAAGATATTTGGATAATGACCTGAATAAGAAAGGTTCGGAGAAATATGGCCAGGAGCAGGCAGGTGAGACTAGTTTATTTTGGGATTATGGTCAGCATGGACTGGTTGGGCCGAAGAGTCTGTTTCCGTGCTGTAAGACTCTGTGTGTGTGTTTCCATGCTGTAAACGTCTATCTCGGGTTGAACTGGCATCCCTCCCTCTTATTGTTAAATTTTGACCTCCCCACCCAACCGGGGGGGGGGTGGAGTTGTTGCTGCATGTACTGGAGAATACAGGGCTCAGTTTGCCCCATCTCTCTTCATAGGATAGTGGTACCATCTGAAGAACAAGGCTGGTGTACCTTCACAGAACTCCCTCTACGGCAAAAATACTTTCCCTAAGTAAAATAAAACTACACAGTTTAATTCGGATAAACGTGAGGTGTAGCTAAAATAAACGAGGGGCAGGACTTATACAATGAAAAGTAGGGCCTTGGGGTGGTGTTGGAGAACAGAGAGACCTAGGGGGGTTCAGGGACATAATCCTTTGAAGTTAGCGTCACAGGTAGACAGGGTGGGGAAGGAGGCGTTTGGCGCGCTCGCCTTCATCGCTCAGACCCTTTGAGTGTGGAGTCGGGGACGTCACGTTGAGGTTGTACAGGGACGTTAGTGAGGCCTCTTCTGGAGCACTGTGTCCCAGTTCTGGGCGCCCTGTTATGGGAAGGGTATTATTAAACTGGAGAAGGTTCGGGAGAGATCTACCAGGATGTTGCCGGGAATGGAGGGTCTGAGTTATAAGGAGAGGCTGGGACTTTTATCACGAGAGTGTAGGAGGCTGAGGGGTGACCTGATAGAGGTTTATAAAATCATGAAGGGCATGGATGAGGTGAATAGCCAAGGTCTTTTCCCTGCAGTGGAGGATTTCAAGATGAGAGGGTGTACTTTTAAGGTGAGAAGAGAAAGAATTTAAAAAGGACATGATAGGCAATTTTTTATACATGCGTGGAACGAACTTCCAGAGGAAGTGGTAGATGTGGGGACAGTTACAACGTTTAAAAGACATTTGGATAAGGACATGGATGAGAAATGTTTAGAAGGACATGAGCCAAGCGCAGACCGGTGGGACTAGTTTAGTTTGGGATTACGGTCGGCTTGGACTGGTTGGGCCAAAGGGTCTACTTCCGTGCTGTGTGACTCTGGGAATCAAGTACTCCAGGTGTGGTCTGACCAAGCCCATATACAACTGAAGAAAGACTCCATCACTTTTGTACTCAAATCCTCTCACGACGACATTGTTTGTTCTGAAGAAGCATCTCACAGCACTCCGCTTCTCTCCCCATAGACGCTGCCAGACTTGCTGAGTTCCTCCTGCAACTTCTGTTCAAAGTTTGTTTCAGATCTCCAGCATCCTGCAGTTCGTTGTTTTGTTCCATTTACCTTCCTCATCACTCGCTGTTTGGCTTTGGAAATGCCTTTTTTTACCCCCCTCCAACACTCCCCACACCCCCTCGAGTGGCAGTTGTTCACACACCACTTCTGCTCTGCTACAGTTCTCTGGTTTTATTTTGCAACAGGCACGGTAATGCGGTCTGCTCCACGCACAAAAGGCAGAAGTTGCTGGAGAAAACTCCGCACGGGCGGAGAGAGAAGAAAGCCAGTTAACATTTCGAGTGCAGGGACTCTTCCCCAGGACTGATACGCTGCTGCCCTTGCAGTGGGACCTCGAGCTTGCGACCTTAACAGACACGCGCACTCAGAAATGACAAGTAAATGCCGGAGATCTGAAACACACAGAGAAGACAGAAATTGCTGGAGAAATTCAGCAGGTCTGTTGGCATGAACTGGAAACAACAAACGCTGGAGATCAAAGCAGGTCAGACAGCTTCCACGGAGAGACAGCAAGCTAACATTTCAAGTTTAGGTCACTCTTCATCACAGCTGACGTGAAATGTAGAGGGGACCGCATTTATGCTATAGTTTGGGGGGAGGGGGTGTGGGCGTGGTGGGGTGTAGAGTGATAGGGCCAGGTGGTGGAAGAATGAAGATTTTTCAGATTAAGCGATGGGAATGTGAGAACGGCAGAACAATGGTGTGCCTAGCCGCCTGACCCGAAAGAAAACACAGTCCCGACTAGGGTGGAGGGAGGGGAGAGAGGACATTGTGACAGAGAACGGAGCCAAGTGAAGCTAAAAGGGAAGGAATGGGAGGTGGTTCGCAATTTGAATGTGTCGAACTCAGTTTTAAGCCCAGAAGGTTATGAAGTGCCGAGTCTGAAAATCTCCAGTTAGTGCTGTGATTCACAGGAGCGCTGCAGTGTGCCGAGGACACGCTGAGCGGGGCGTTGTGTTACACTGACCGGCTACAGGGAGGTAAGGGTCCGGCTTGCACACGGACCAGAGGTGTTCCACAAAGCGGGCACCCAGTCTGCTTTTGGTTTCTCCAACGTAGAGTAGACCACACTGGGTGCAGCGAACATAATACAGGTGAAGGTACAGGTGAAATGCTGCTTCACACCTGGAAGGGCTACTTAGGCCTGGCAGCGCGTTTGGAGAGAGGGGGAAAGAAACAGGGTTGAGAGTAGGAGTTGAGTGACCCTTCTTCAGATCGACAACTCCTACCAATGCTGCTGCCACACAGGATATGTGACCTTGAGAACAGAATGAAATTGCAACACTCCACTGACATACACACACACACATAAACAACAAACAAATGATCTGAAAAACACACAAAAGACAGAAATTGCTGGAAAAACTTGGCACGGGTGCATAGAAAGAGAAACAGATCAAATCAAGTTAAAGTTTGGAGCCCAGCGTCCCTGACACAGAGACACACAGAGGTGACCTGCACGCTCTGTTTGATTGACAGCTCGTCCCGGGGACCTACGCACGCGCAGTAGGGGGTTCGAGAGCCGGGCGAAGGGGACGCGCTGACGTCAGCACGGCTCCCCGCCGTGGGAAAGGCACGGGGGCGTCGGCGCTGTCCGTGTGTGTCCGCCACGTCCTCACCCGACTGGTGGAGCTAGCCGTCCGTCAGGCGGAAGGGCGGGGCCGGCGGGGAGCCAATGGGAGCGGGGCGAAGGGGAGGATCCCAGTGGAGGGTGGAGCGGGCGCGGAGGAGGGAGGGAACTGCCGCGGCGGCCGGAGGAGAGTAAGATGGCGCAGGGTAATTAGGTAAGTGAGGTGGTACGGAGGGGAGGGGGTAAGAGACGGACAGAGTTACCCTCAGCCCGGATAACAGCACCCCCGGGGGGGAGGTGGAGCTTATCCAGCTTTGATCCCCCCCCTCCCCCATAACAACACCTGGGGGGGGGGAGGGGAGGAGGGTTGTTGTTGTTACAGGATTTACCCTCTGGAGGGGGTCAAAGCCAGATCAACCCTACCCCCCCCCCACACCCCACCACAGGGGTAAACACCCCTCCCACTACAGGGGTAAACACCCCCTATACAGGGGTATACTCCCCCCCCCCCACAGGGGCAAACCCCCCCCACCCACAGGGGTAAACTCTCCCCTCCCTTCCCCCCCCTACAGGGGTAAACTTCCCCTCCCTGTCCCCCTACAGGGGTAAACACCCTTCCCCCGCTACAGGGGTAAATACTCCCCCCACAGGGGAAAACAACATCTCTCCCTCTTTCCCCCCTATAGGGGTAAACTGTCCTCCAGAGGTAAACTCCCCCTTCCCTTCTCTCCCTTCAGGGGTAAAACCCCTCACCCCCTCCCCCTATAGGAGTAAACTCCCCCACATTCCCCCCATAGGTAAACTCCCCAACACCTTCAGGGGTAATTTCCCCCTTCCCTTCCCTTCCCCCTCTGCCTCCAGGTCTGATCCTTTCCTCTCCAGGGGTAAAACATCCCCCGCCCCGGCCACACCATCACCACCTCCAAGAGTATATCCCAACAAACCCCATGACCAGGGTAAATCCACCTCTCACTACTCAGGGGTAAATAACCTTTCCTCGCCACCCCTCCCATAGGGGCAAAACTTTTATTCATCCTTCCCACACCAGGGGTAATTTCCTTACTGCCCTACGAGGGGTAAACTCCTCTTCCTTTGCGACCTCACTCTCCGCCCCAGACAACCAGTCGACCTAAGATTAAACCCCTATGGCCCACAATATGGAGGGCTAAACGGTTTCCGCGGCCGGGGGGGGGGGGGGCGGGGGGGGGGGCCCGGCGACAGGGACGACCCCATGTTTTCGGTAAAGGGTAAATCCACCCCTTGCCACTCACACATAGGGCAGATCCTGCCACAGACTTGCCCTGCCTCTCCAATTCCAGATGGACATACTCACCCTCCAGTCCAGACACTCCGCTCTCAAACCCTTGCACTCATGTACTGTGTGTGATGTTGGCGTACAGTACTAGTGGGGACAAGTCTATCACTGTATAAATAACACGCTCCGGTGGGGGGGAGCCTCCCCTCATTGCCTCTGCAAGGGCAAAACAGTTACCCCAATCGATGGAAATCTCCTGCCCCTTTGTACACCGGGGGCACACAAATCCTTTCTGCATCTGGGGTAACGCCTTCCCACAGCGCGTCAGGGGTATCATCCTCCCACATCCCAACTGCCCAGCCCCAACCAGAAACAAAATCCCTTTTGGCTTCCCATATAACACTGGGGTACGGTACCGGTGGGGACGGGTCTGTCACTGTATAACACTGGGGTAC
>JAHRHZ010000229.1:546186-573168 GCA_024137785.1 Ginglymostoma cirratum
TGCCCAGGGATGTGCAGGTTAGGGTGGATTAGCCGTGCTAAATTGTCCCGTAGTGCCCAGGGATGTGCGGGTTAGGGTGGATTGGCCGTGCTAAATTGTCCCGTAGCGCCCAGGGATGTGCAGGCTAGGTGTGTTAGCCATGGGGGTGTGCAGAGTTAGAGGGATGGGGTGGGCCTGGTTGGGATGCCATTTAGAGGGTCAGTGTGGACTCGATGGACTGAATGGCCTGATCCACACTGTAGGGATTCTCTGATTCATTATGTAAGTGAAGAGCAAACTATACTCCATTGGTCGAAAATGCTGGACCGGTCTCGTTCTCAGCATCAGAAAATAAGGTTCATCCTTTTTTAATCTCAGCCATAACCTTGCGGACACTCAATCCCCTGTAAAGTGCCACCTCTTATCCCCGGGGCTGTAATGGGTTTCCTGTCAGCCGGTTACTATATGACATAGGGCACAGTACAGGCCCTTCGGCCCGCGGTGTCGTGCTGACCTTTTATCCTACTACGATCAATCTACCCTGCATTCCCTACATTTTACTATCCTCCATGTGCCTATCCAAGAGTTGCTTAAATGTCTCTAAAGTATCTGACTCCACTCCCACTGCCGGCAGCACATTCCACACACCCACCACTCTCTGTGTGAAGAGGAGAGAGAGAGAGAAGGGAACACAAAGAGAGAAAGAGATTGTTGTGATGGGTTCGCTCGCCGAGCTGGTTCGTAGTTCTGCAGACGTTTCATTCCCATGCTGGGTAACATCATCAGTGCAGCCTCCGATGAAGCGCCGTTGTGTTTTCCCGCCTGGTCTTTAAACTCTGGAGTCCGTCGAGCTGGATTGTCTCACTTCGGGTTTTCCTTTGTCGTGGAGTGTATATGGGGTCGTGCTCTGTGTGTATATTGACGGCTTTCTTCATGGAGTGCCGGGCTTCTAGGAATTCCCGTGCCTGTCTCTGCCTAGCCTGTCCCAGGATCTTGGCGTTGTCCCAGTCGAAGTCGTGGTTTTCCTTATCCGTGTAGATTGAGATGAGTGAGTATCGGTCGTGTTTTTTTGTAGCCAGTTGGTGTTCATGCCCTATTCACATTAATAGACATTCCACTAGCAAGGGGACCAAGGACAGCTCTACTGGAACAAGAGCGAGACCCCAGTGAAACCATCTCCAAGGACAACATGCTCAAACTACTGGAGCTATGCCTCACCACCCACTTCACTTTCAACGGCCAAACACACGAACAAGTCAACGGGACACCCGTGGGTTCACCGATCTCCGGACCCATAGCAGAGGCAGTGATGCAAAGGCTAGGAAGGACGGCCCTTCCATTAATCCAACCAAAACTATGGATACGCTACGTGGACGACACCTCTGTCATCATTAAACGGACCAAACTAGAGGAGACGCACAGACTTATAAACAACACTCGCGCCAGAATAAAATTCACCAGAGAGGAGGAGAAGAACAAAAAGCTCCCATTCCTGGACGTGATGGTAGAGCACAAGACAAATGGGGAACGGCAAACGAAAGTACACAGAAAAGCCACACACACAGACCAGGTACTGAACTTCAACAGTGACCATCCCAGCGCACGCAAATGAAGCTGCGTGCGAACACTATTTAAGCGGGCAGCAACATGGATCTACACCAAGAGGAGGAAGAATACCTCTTCCAGGTTTTCAAGGATAATGGATATCCAAAGAACTGGGTCAGAAGATGCCTACACGACCAACATCAGAAAGAGACTACACGCCCCGACACACTGATCACACTACCCTACATCAGGAACACACTGGAACTAACCACAAGACTCCTACGACCGCTGGGCATCCGAGTGGCACACAAGCCCACATCAACCCTACGACAACTGCTCACCCGAACCAAGGACCCACTTCCCGCCATGGACAGGACCAATGTGATCTACAAGATCCCCTGCAGAGACTGAGAAACATTACATCGGACAAACAGGAAGGAAATTAACAACAAGAGTACGTGAACACCAACTGGCTACAAAAAGACACGACCGATACTCACTCATCTCAATCTACACGGATAAGGAGAACCACGACTTCGACTGGGACAACGCCAAGATCCTGGGACAGGCTAGGCAGAGACAGGCACAGGAATTCCTAGAAGTCCGGCACTCCATGAAGAAAGCTGTTAATATACACACAGAGCACGACCCCATATACACTCCACTGCGAGGGAAAACCGGAAGTGAGGTAATCCAGCTCGACGGACTCCAGAGTTTAAAAGCCAGGCGGGAAAACACAACGGCGCTTCGTCGGAGGCTGCACTGAGGATGTTAACCAGCAGGGAAATGAAACGTCTACGGAACTACAAACCAGCTCGGCGTGCCAACCGACCTCAACATCCACAACCCCAGGTAGAAATCTACCCTAAAACCTTAGAGAGGGAGAGAGAGAAAGAAGGGAATGCACAGAGACGCAGAGAGAGAGGGGCAGAGAGAGTTTGTTCAACACTATTTTCTTCCGTTAATGCCTGACCCCCAGAGACCTTTAAAACAAACTGCGCGTATGCCTTACTGCGGGCTCCCCAAAATTTAAAACCCGTGCCCAATCTCTGTCGCCTTCTGCTTCTGAAATCACCTGAATTTCTTGCCCTGATTACTTTCAGCCAGTCTCCTTCCTTTACTACCCACCCCCTGACGTTGTTTCCATTTAAATGCCCTCTTCAAAATGACACTGGAATAGAACACGGCGCAGCCCAGTGCAGGAACGGGCCCTGCAGCCCACAGTGTTGTGCTGAATACGATGCCGAATTAAACTAATCCCCTCTGCCTGTCCTTGGTCCACATCCCTCTTTTCCTTGCATATCCATGTGCTTATCGAAAAGCCCCTCGATCACCCTATCTTATCTGTCTCCACCACCATCCAGTTCCACTCTCCTACCACTCTTGTGCTATTAAAAAAAGAACTTGCCCCTCGCATCTCCTTTTGAATTTTCTCCCCCTCACCTCAAATGCGCACCCTCTAGCATTCGACATTTCAACTCAGCATCGACGATCAGAATCATTTCCCCAATCTAGGTATCTCATAATTTTATGGACTTCTGTCAGCTCCTCTTAAAAAAAAAAACCCCGAGATTTTTCCTGGCTCTCCTCCTAGCTCACCAGGGAGAAAAGTAAAGCCCATCATTTCCCTCGTTTTGGACGGCAGGTTCTCGAATGAAAACAGGTTGTTCCTGACCGCGTGCGGGCTAAGGGGGGCACTTGAGAAATTGGGTAGGTCTCCTGTCTAATTAATTACTGGGTTGTCCCAAAAATTACACAGCCAATCGAGGAACACAAATTCACCTTCCTGGTGGAAACCTGTCAGTTCCCTCTTCCGAACAGGAGCTGCTGTTTCTTCCCATTTTCTGAAGAAGGGTCCCGACCCGGAATGTCCGCTTTCCTGCTCCCCTGAAGCTGCCTCGCCTGCCGTGTTCCTCCAGCCCTCACGCTGTTAATTCAGAGACGGAGCCCCCAGTCTGGAGAAACTCTGGACTGTACGCTTCGCCCCTGATGAGTCGATCCCCGCTCTGCGCCGACCAATCGGCTGCCTGTTGCTGGCCAAATCTGACCGCACCTTGGCGCCACGCCATTTTATGCCTCCTACCCATCCCTGCTCCCCCGAAACTCCTTGCAAATTAGCAGTGTAAACCACGAGCTCCGGTGACTTGCTTTCCAAAGAGTCTCCATTGCTTCCGCTGCCCATCATATGTTTCTGGGGGTTTACTCTGGTCTCTCTCTCTCGCTCTCGCCTCCCCACTGCCCAGGCGCCGGAGGTCATTCGGATGCAGGACAATAATCCGTACAGTTTCCAGTCGGACGTCTACGCCTATGGGATCGTCCTTTACGAGATCATGACTGGCACGCTGCCCTATTCGCACATTAACAATCGAGACCAGGTACAGCTGAGACCAGAGCTGGGTAGAGGGAGCCCGGCAGACTGGTTGACCGGGAGGTCAGTTATCGACGGAAGCAGGCAGTTAGCGAGCGACAGGACCAAGGGAGGGACTTGGCGATCAAAGGTGGTGGGAGGGGCGGGGATGCACAAGGAGTTTTATTCCTCTTCCCCCCCCCCCCGTTAGTCTTATATCAATTAATGTTGGAATTCCATCCTCGAGGAGGAAGCTTTGAGGCCGATCCTGTGGAGTTGTCCCAACAGAGCGCCTCCCTCAGGCTGTTTCTGAGGACGATTCGGAGTTGGCCGCATCGCCTGGAGTCACGTGGAGCCCCCGGACTAAAATGGCGGATCTCCCCCCCCCCCAAAAAAAAGGGATTTTAACGCCACTGCCTCCCCCCCCACCCCGGCCCGCTGCCCTGATTCCCCCAGAATTCCTTTGCTAGGTTCGAGTTCCACCCCACCCCCGGGATGGGATTTGACCTGGTGTCTCCCGCCCATTGGAGGGGGGATGCACGCGTGGATTATTGATGTCACCGCGACGCCATCATTGGTCAACGGGCAGGAGCACACTCCACCAGAGAGGGGAGAGTCGGTGTGCACCGGGAGCCGGGCGGAATACTGGGCCTATAGCCGGGAGCAGTCAGGCAGGAATGGAGGGAGAACCGGGAGAGAGAGTCGGGGATGGAGCAGGAACTTGGGGAGGGAGAACCGGGAGAGAGAGAGTTGGGGATGGAGCGGGAACTGGGGGAGGGAGAACCGGGAGAGAGAGTCGGGGAGGGAGAACGGGGGAGGGAGAGTCGGGGAGGGAGGGAGCGGGAGCCGGGGGGGGGAGGGGAGTCGGGGAGGGGGCGGGGAGTCGGGGAGGGAGAGTTGGGGTGGGAGCGGGAATAGGGGGAGGGAGAACCGGGAGAGAGAGTCGGGGAGGGAGTGGGAATAGGGGGAGGGAGAACCGGGAGAGAGGGGGAATCGGGGAACGAGCTGGGGATCGATGGAGGTGTGGAGAGGGGAGCAGGCGACAAACAGAGGGGAGTGGGCAGAGGGTGACGGACCTTGATAAACATTGCCCGGCACTTTGGGGGTCCTGAGGGCAGGAGGAGAGCAAGTTGCTGCTGGCTGGGCTGATCTCAGGCAGGGCCCTGACTCTCGCCCTCTCTGCTACAGATAATATTTATGGTGGGCCGTGGCTACCTGACCCCCGACCTCAGCAAGGTCTACAGCAACTGCCCAAAGGCTATGAAGAGGCTCCTTGTGGACTGCATCAAGGTGAAACGTGATGAGCGGCCGCTGTTCTTCCAGGTGAGGCGTCACCCTCCAAAGGCACACACCACGGGCAGAGCAGGCGGCAGCGTAACATGGGAAAGTATTAAGTTATCCTCTTCGGCAGCGGCCTATTAGCAAAGCCAAGACCCATCCAGAGAGAGAGAGAGCGCGCAGGACGCTGTGGTGCAGCGGGATCTGGGGGACCCAGGCTATGAATCCTTAAATGTCACTATGCAGGCGAATGGGATCGGCATTTACCCTGAGGTGGGGGGTGCAGGGGAACGGAGTGTAAAATCCCAGGCAGTCTCTGTAGGGGGCAATGGTGAGACTCCCCCTGCCTCTCCGCCCCCCCAACCCGCAGCATTGTGCCCAGTTCCCAGCCCCCTCACTGAAGGAGGGACTGACCTCTGCGGCAGGGGTGGGGAGCAGTTCGGTGGAGTTCCCTCAGCCGGCCCTTGGGGGTGGGGTGGAGGGTCAGGGTGCTGTCCCCCATGGAAACACAGAGAGTAGAAGCAGGAGTGAGGCCGTTCAGGCTGTCAGGCCTATACTGCTGGTCAGTATGACCCTGGCTGAGTGATCAGCTCACTGCCTGCTCCTGTTTCCCTTTAGCCCAAAGGATTTTATTTAAGTCCCGGAAAACATTCCATTCTCCAGCCCCGACCGCTCTCTGTGGGGCAGGGAGTCCCCCAGGGGCTCCCCCCACATTTCTCCCCCATCTCAGTCCCACCTCCCGTCTCCTTTAGACCGTGATAACCCCCCCTGCTTCTGGATGGCACATTCCCTCCCTCCGTCCAAAATCCGATTAGGATTTTAACAGGTTTCTATCAGGTCCCCTTCCTCATCCTTTATAAAACTCCGGTGAATATATGGTCCCTAACCGATCCGGTCTCTCTATCTCCCTGCATCAGTCCTGCCATCCCAAGAGTCAGTCTGGAAAAGTGTGCGCAGTGAGAAGGGAACTGTGTGCAGTATTCCCATTGGGATGCAGAGACCTGTGGTGGTGATAGTGCCCCCTGCCTCTGGACTAAGAGGCCTGGGTTCCACATCCCGCCTGCTCCAGGGATACGCCATAACATCTCCGGGCAAATTAATGAGAAAATACCACGGAGATGTATTCCCGGTGGGAGAGGGAGATGGGAACTGTGCATGGTAGTCCCAGTGGATAGGGAGTCAGGAGCAGCCCACAGTATTCCCAGTGGGATAGGGAGAAGGGAACTGTGTACGGTATTCCCAGTGGGATAGGGAGAAGGGAACTGTGTATGGTTATACCGGTGAGATAGGAAGACGGGAACTGTGCAGAGAATTCCCAGTGGGATAGGGCAATGGGAACTGTGCATGGTATTTCCATTGGGATAGGGAGATGGGAACTGTGCATGGTATTCCTGGTGAGATCAGGAATACAGTGCGCTGTTCATATCTCCCTATCTCACCAGGAATACCATACACTGTTCCCATCTCCCTATCCCACCAGGAGTACTGTGAACAGTTCCCATTACCCAATCCCCCTGGGAATAATGTGCACAGTTCCCATCTCACTAACTCACCAGGAATACAGTGCACTGTTCGTATCTCCCTGTGAGTTAGTGAGATGGGAACTGTGCACGGTATTCCTGGTGGGATGGGGTGATGGGAACTGTGCACGGTCTTTCCATTGGGATAGGGCGATGTGAACTATGCATGGTATTCCCATTGAGATAGGGAGATGGAAACTGCGTATGGTATTCCCAGCGAGAAAGAAAAAGAGCACGGTATTCCCAGTGCAGTAGAGAGATGGGAAATAAGCACAGTATTCCTGTGCATGGTATTCTCGATGAGATAGGGAGATGGGAACAGCACACGGTACTCCTGGTGAGATAGGGAGATGGGAACCACGCACGGTATTCCTGGTGATTTAGGGAGATGGGAACTGTGCGTGATATTCCCAGTGAGATAGGGAGATGGGAACTGCACACGGTATTCCTGGTGAGATAGTGATATGGGAACTGCGCACGGTATTCCGGGTGAGACAGTGAGACGGGAACTGTGCATGGTATTCCCCGTGAGGTGGGGAGGTGGAAACTGCGCACGGTATTCACGGTGAGACAGGGAGACGTGATCTGCGCACGGCATTCCCAGGGAGACGGGGAATAAGCACAGCATTCCTGGTGCGCTGTTAGCAATGCTACATTGTGAACATGGTGTAAACCTTTCTCTCTCTCTCTCTCTCTCTCTGTGACCTCCTTCCCTCCATCCCCCTCCACACTCTCTCCAACATTCCTGCTCCATGCCCACGTTTTCCCCCCTCTCCCCACCAACAGATCCTGGCCTCCATCGAGATGCTGCAGCATGCGCTGCCAAAGATCGAGCGCAGTGCCTCGGAGCCCTCGCTGCACCGCGCCGTGCAGACAGACGACGTCAACCCCTTTGTGCTGACCGCCTCCCGCCTTGTGCCTTCCTGAGAGTCGGCCCTAGCCCCCTCTGCCCGCCCGGTGCCCGGGGAGCGGGAGGGAGAGGAGGGGGGCAGTACCTGCGGGATCCCGGGAGAATCCGCTGCAACTCACCTCCTCTCCCGTCCCACACCCCTGGCTTCCCGACCCTCGCAGGACGTCAGTGCGCGAGCCTCGGGGAAGCGCGATCCGGAGGACGGTCCTTGCTCTGCTTCCTGGCGCCAGTGGGGGCAAACCTCCCTCATCTTAGGCAGAGACGAGGGGGGCAGCTTCTCGCGTACGGATTCACCGAACTGTTCACAAACTGTTTCACGGAAAAGCCGGAAAGGCAAGCAGCCCCTGCGTTGGGCGGGGCGAGGGGACCCTTTGGACGCCCATTGGCGTCTCTAGGCTTGCTCCAGACATGGAATTTCTTCACGGGATTGCTTTGGCAGGGGCGGGGTGGGGCAGTGGTGTGACACAACCCTTTCTCCGCCTTGCCCCCTTCTCCTCATGGCTGCAGGGTCCAAAGGTATCGCCAGGGGCCTGTAGAGGTGGGAGCCCAGCTAGGCCTCAGGCCCTTGTGGGTGCCCCTCCCCGGCTGGTACCTCTCTTCTGTTCTGTCTGTTTTTTTTAAGAAAAGGAATAAAAAACGCCGTGGTTTGTTTTATAGGCCGGGGTTTTTTTGTTTTGGCTTTCCCAATTTTGCCAGAATGAAAGCGGTATTTTGAAAGCTGCACAGTTACACGTCGCGCTTCCTGTTCCTGCGCGTCTGCGGGAGCCCGACTGCTGCCTGTGACCACGGTTCACCCTTACACCTCCCCCCACCCACCACGTCTGCTTTCAGGATCCGATACTCCCAAGGACAGCGTGGGGTTAGATACAGAGTAAAGCTCCCTCTACACTGTTCCCCCCCCCCCCCCATCAAATACTCCCAGGACAGGGACAGCACATGGTTAGATACAGAGTAAAGCCCCCTCTACACTGTCCACCCCATCAAACCCTCCCAGGGACAGGGACAGCACAGGGTTACATACAGAGTAAAGCCCCCTCTACACTGTCCCCTCCCCATCAAACCCTCCCAGGGACAGGGACAGCACAGGGTTACATACAGAGTAAAGCCCCCTCTACACTGTCCCCTCCCCATCAAACGCTCCCAGGGACAGGGACAGGATAGTATTAGATACAGTTAGAGTTAAGATCCCATTTCCCAATCCCGCTCCTGCTGACGCACTGTCACCTGAAGGTAACAGAACGAAACCCAACTGTCAGAGTGATGTCCTCTGTGTGTGTCTGTATGTGTGTGTGTGTCTGTGTACGTCTATGCGTGTGTGCGCGCATCTGTGTTTGTGTCTGTATGTGTGGTCTTGTGTGTGTGTGTGTCTGTCTCTCCCCCTTGTGTGTGTCTGTCTGTCTCTCTCCCCCTTGTGTGTGTGTGTGTGTGTCTGCCTTTAGTGGCTCCTTCCCAACCTTCCTCGCTCATCAACACCGCCGAAGGAGGAAGCTCACATCAGGCACGGAGTTGGTCTTCAGTCTCCGAAGCGGGTGCTCAGGGTGGGTGACTGAAGGCTTTACGCGAGGAGGTGAGGTTTGAAGGCCCGAGGAAGAGAGAGGGAACCCTAGAGCTTTTAGCCCCTTGCCACTTCTGGCATCAGCGTTTGGAGGCAGGGCAGACCGACCAGGAGATGGGGAGGAATGCTCCGGAGCTGAGAGTCGGAGGAGCGCGCACAGATCTCGGGAAAGTCGAGTCCGTGGCTTGGAGGTAAGAGACAGGGGGCAGCCCCGTGACTGGCAGAGTCCATGTGTTTGGCCTTTCTGCCTTTGACCTGCCAAGCCTCCAGTGGCGAGGTCAGTGTCAGCCCTGCCCATTCCGAGGCTGGTTCCTCAGCTCCGGAAACCGAAACCATATCCAGTATTTCGTGAAGTGCACCACCCACCCCCACCCTCCCAAACCTTCTGGGGGCAGTTCGCGACAGAGATTCGCACATACCCCATGGTGAACTAAAACCCGAGGTGCAACCCAAGGCCACCGATAGTTACCGAAGGTAATGCTGGATTTGTTGGGATACTTTGGGAGGTGGGAAGGTAACTGTCGTTTAAATTAGGGTAGGAGGTTGCTGCAGTAGACTGGAAATTGGAGAGGCTGGAAATGCTTGGCAGGTCCGTAGAAAAACGGTCAATATTTCAGGTCGTCAACCTGCCATATTAAGTCTGTTCCTCCCCCACAATCCAACTGCCAGAAATCTTCAGGCACCTCTCATAGAGTCATACAGCACAGAGCCCCGTGCTGTCCCTGGCCTGGGAGTATTTATAGAGCCAGAGATCTACAGCGTGGAAACAGAACCTTTGGTCCAACTTGTCCATGCCGACCAGATACCGTAGGTAAATCTAATCCCATTTGCCTGCATTTAAACCCTTCCTATCCATGTCCCCATCCAGATGCCTTTTAAATGTTGTACCAGCCTCCTCCAGTTCCTCTGGCAGCTCGTTCCACACACACACCACTCTCTGCATGAAAAAGTTGCCCCACAGGTCCCTTTTCCCCCTCTCACCTTAAACCTACATCCCTCTAGTTTTGGATTCCCCCAAGGCAGGGAGAAAAGACCTTGTCTATTCACCCTATCCATGCCCCTCATGACTTTATAAATCTTGATAAGGTCACCCCCTCATCCTCCAGGGAAAATAGCCCCAGGCTATTCAGCCCCTCCCTATAGCTCAAACCCTCCAACATCCTTGAAAATCTTTTCCGAGCCCCCTCGAGTTTAATGACGTCCAGAAGTGGAAATCACAGATTTGTGCGCAGCATTCCAAAAGTGGCCTCACCGCTGTCCCGTGCAGCCGCAGTTTGAGATCCCGACTCCTGCACTCGACCAGGGACAAAGATAATCTCCTTAACGAAAGACATGGGGTGAATGAGACTAAGGTGAGAATGGGGAGGGGAGGGGAGCGGAGGGAATGAGAACAGATTGAGCCCGCAGGCTCTGTGTCGCAATGCATGAAGCACTTGTGACAAAAAATGGTTTTGACGCATTAGCTGGGTGGGCAGGAGGAATATCAAATCCGTTTTTGTTCTGATTGCCATCGTGGAGAGAGGCGGTTGTGAAGCGACCAAGTTCGGAGGCTAAATATGCCGGGGTGCTTGGCGTTGAGAGCAGCTGGGCAAATTGTGTTCTCAGCGGAGAGAGGAAGGTCAGCAGCGAGAGGTCCTGCCTGTGGAGGAGCACGAACCTGAACAGCAAACCGTTGGTGAGTTTCGCAAAATTGTTCTCTGAGCAGACAGCACCAGAAGCTTCGATTAAAAGTGTGCGACGTTGGAAGGATCATTTCAGCGAGAGGAGAGGTGGCAGGAGAGCTCCAAATTGCAGTCAGCTCCTCTAGCTCGGTGTGGGAAGCTGGATGCATTCCCAGAGCATCTGTGCAAGAGGTGTATCCAGCTGCAGCTCCTGGGAGCCTGGATTTCACCGGGGATGCTGTGGAGAGTGTGGTGGATCGCACGTTTTGGGAGGAGGGGGTCACTCCACAGGCAGGAAAAGGAGAATGGGTGACCACCAGGCAGAGCAGGAGGGCTAAGCAGGCAATACAGGAATCTCCTGCGGTCATTCCTCTGCAAAACAGATGCACCCGTTCTGGATAACGTTGAGGGGAATGGCCTCTCACAGGATAACAGCAACAGCCAAATGCGTGGCGCCAACTCTGTTGCAGAGGGAGGGAGAGAGAAATAAGCGTAAACATGCTGTAGTTACAGGGGACTCGATCGTGAGGGGAATACATAGACCACAAACAAGCATCAAGGATGGTGAGATAACAAGGCGTAGAGCTGGATGAACACAGCAGGCCAAGCAGCATCAGAGGAGCAGGAAGGCTGACGTTTCAGGTGTGGACCCTTCAGAAAATGAGATGTCTCCCTGGTGCTAGGGTCCTGATCAGTCTCACAGCAGTTGCTGGGAGTGTTTGGGGGGTGGGGGGGGGAGGTGAACAGTCAGTGGTCGTGGTGCTAACGACGTAAGGTTTCCAACCAAAAAAAAAACGATCGAGGTGCCAAACAGCAGAGGAAGAAAGTAGGACCTCAAAGGTAGTTATCTCAGGATTACTCCCAGTGCCACGAGGTAGGGGGAGTAGAAACAGCGGGATATATAGGACGGACGCGTGGCTGAAAAGATGGTCCAGGGCGGGTGGTGGTTTCAGGTCTGTGGGACATTGGGACAGGTGGGACCTGTACAGACTGGACTGGGCAGGAGTGGGATTGATAATCCCTGGGGGGAGATACTTGGTAGAGTGGTGGGGGAGGGTGGGAACCGGAGAGGGGTAGGGCAGTTGATGCAGAAATTGAGCGAGAGGTAGAAACCAGGACAAACATGCCTAAGAACAGGCAAGGGAATGCAGTAGAAAAGAGCAGCGGTGGTGGTCTGAAATGCATGTGTTTCAAATGTGGGAAGTGTGATTGACAAAGTAGATGGACTCAGGGCTTTGGTTTGTTCGAATTATAACATGATTGCGATTACAGAGACTTAGCTGGAAGAGGGACAGGGTCAGGACAGAGTTGGCAGCTGAATGGCCTAGGACTTAGGTGTTTCAGGTGTGATAGGAGGGGATGCGGGAGTCGCACTATTAATAAAGGAATATCTCTCAGCTGTACTGAGGGAGGATACACCAGGGGGACTTGTGCAGCGAGTCGATAGGGGTAGAACTCAGGAATTGGTAAAGTGAAATCACAAGGATGGGGGTTATACTACAGGCTTCCCAACAGCCAGTGGGAGATAGAGGAGAGAATATTTTGGAAAGACGTAAAAACAGCAGGGTCGTTCTGCTGGGGGATTTTAACTTCCTCGATATCGACTCACTTCGCACTGGGGGCTTGTTTGGGGAAGCACTTACAAGGTCCATTCAGGAGGATTTCATGACACAGTCCAACCAGAGAAGGGGTTTTACTGGACCAGGTTTTGGGAAATGAGCCCAGCCAGGTGCGTGAAGTTTCAGCGGCGGAGCATTTCGGGAATAGTGACCATAATACGGTGTGAGTGTTAAGATACTTATGGATAGGGATGACAGCAGTTCCCCGCAGAATCTTTATAGCAGGCCGTTGAGTCTGAAGAGCATCCCACCCCAATCCAAGGGGAGGCGATGGCCTAGTGGCATTATTGCTGGACTGTTAATCCCAAGACCCAGATAATGGTCTGGGGAACTGGGTTACAATCCCACCATGAAAGATGGTGGAGTTTGAATTCAATTTGAAGAGAGTCTGGAATTAAGAATCTACTGATGACCATGAAACTGTTGTCGTTTGTCAGGAAAAACCCATCTGGTTCACTAATGTCCTTCAGCAAAGGAAATCTGCTGCCCTCACCTGGTCTGGCCTACGTGTGACTCCAGACCCACAGCAATGTGGTTGACTCTCAACTGCCCTCTGGAAATGGCCGAGCAAGCCACTCAGTTGTACAATCACTACAAAGACTCAAAGAAATGGAACTGGACGGATCACCTAGCATCGATAGTAGGAACTGCAGATGCTGGAGAATCTGAGATAACAAGGTGTAGAGCTGGATGAACACAGCAGGCCAAGCAGCATCAGAGGAGCAGGAAAGCTGATGTTTCAGGCCTAGACCCTAGAAAAAGAAGGGCCTAGGCCCGAAACATCAGCCTTCCTGCTCCTCTGATGCTGCCTGGCCTGCTGTGCTCATCCAGCTCTACACCTTGTTATCTCACCTGGCATCAAGTTGGGCACCGGAAAAGACAAGGGCAGAAACAGCCCTGTAGACCCTGAGAGGTCCTTCTTACATCTGGGGGTTAGTGCCAAAGCTGGGAGAGCTGTCTCACAGACTAGTCGAGCATCAGCCAGACATAGTCATACGCACTGAATCATACCTTACAAACAATGTCCCAGATCCTACCATCGCCATTCCTGGATATGTCCTTTCCCACGGGCAGGACAGACCCAGCAGCGGGGGCGGCACAGTGGGGTACAGTCAGGAGGGAGTTGCTCTGGGAGTCCTCAACATTGACGCCAGACCCCATGAAGTCACGTGGCTTCAGGTTGAACATGGGCAAGGAAACCTCCTGCTGATTACCACATACCGTTCCCCCCTCAGCTGATGAATCGGTATTCCTCAATGTCGAACAACTCTTAGAGGAAGCGCTGAGGATGGCAAGGGTTCGGAATTGGGTGGGATTTCAACGCCCACCACTTAGAGCGGCTCGGCAGCAGTATTACTGATCGAGCTGGTCGGGTCCTAAAGGACAGAGCTGCTAGACTAGGTCTGCAGCAGGTGGCGAGGGACCAACAAGAGGGAAAAACATACTTGGCCTCATCCTTACCAATGTGCCAGCTGCAGGTGCATCTGTCCATGACAGAATCGGTCAGAGTGACCATCACACAGTCCTTGTGGAGACAAAGTCCCACCTTCACATTGAGAACAACCTCCATCATGTTGTGTGGCACTACCACCGTGCTCAATGGGACAGACTTCGCACAGATCTAGCAACTCCAGACTGGGCATCCATGAGGCGCCGTGGGCCGTCAACAGCAGCAGGATTGTACTCCAGCACAATCTGTAACCTCATGGCTCGGCATATCCCCCACTCAACCATTACCATCAGACCAGGGGATCAACCCTGGTTCAATGGAGAGTGCAGGAGGGCATGCCAGGAGCAGCACCAGGCCTACCTGAAGATGAGGTGCCAACCTGATGAAGCCACCAAACAGGACTAGTTGCACACCAAACAGCGAAAGCAGCAAGTGATAGACAGAGCTGGGCGATCCCACAACCAATGGATCAGGTCTAAGCTCTGCAGTCCTACCACATCCAGTCGTGAATGGCGGTGGACAATTAAACAACTCACTGGAGGAGGAGGCTCCTCAAATATCCCCGTCCTTAATGATGGAAGAGCCCAGCGCATCAGTGCTTTCGCAGCGAGCTTCAGCCAGAAGTGGATGATCCATCCTGGCCTCCTCCAGTGGTCCCCAGCATTACAGATACCAGTTTTCAGCCAAATTGATTCACTCCATGTGCTATCAAGAAATGGTTGGAGACACTGGATACTGCAAAAGGCTATGGGCCCTGACAACATTCCGGCAGTCGTACTGAAGACTTGTGCTCCAGAACTTGCCGCTCCCCCTAGCCAAGCTGTTCCAGTACAGTTACAACACTGGTATCTACCTGACAATGTATTGCCCAAGTGTGTCCTGTGCACAAAAAGCAGGACAAATCCAACCCGGCCAATTCCCGCCCCATCAGTCTCCTCTCGATCACCAGTAAAGTGATGGAAATCGTCCTCAACAGTGCTATCAAGCAGTGACCTGCTCAGTGACACTCAGTTTGGGTTCCGCCAGCTCCTGACCCCATTCCAGCCTTGTTCAAACATGGACAGAAGAGCTGAATCCCAGAGGGTGAGGTGAGAATGACAGCCCTTGGCATCAAGGCTGCATTTGACCGAGTGTGGCATCACGGAGCCCTGGCGAAACCGGAATCAGGGGGCAAACTCTCCGCTGGTTGGGGTTATAACTGGCATGTAGGAAGATGGTCGTGGTTGTGGGAGGTCAATCATTTCAGCTCCAGGATATCCCTGCAGGAGTTCCTCAGGGTAGTGTCCCAGGCCCCAACCATCTTCAGCTGCTTCATCGATCACCTTCCCTCCATCAGAAGGTCAGAAGTGGGGGACGTTCGCCAATGACTGTACAATGTTCAGCACCATTCGCCCCCTCCTCAGATGCTGAGGCAGTCCGTGTTCACAGGCAACAAGATCTGGGCAGTATCCAGGCTTTGGGCCTGACAAGTGGCAAGTGACATTCGCGCCACACAAATGCCAGGCTATGCCCATCAACAATAAGAGACAATCTAACCCCCACCCCTTGACATTCAATAGTGTTCCCATCACGGAATCCCCCCACTATCAACATCCTGGGGGTTACCATTGACCAGAAACTCAACTGGACTCACCACATAAACACAGTGGCTACAAGACCAGGCCAGAGGCTGGGAATCCTGCAGCGAGTAACTCCCCTCTTGACTCCCCAAAGCCTGTCCACCATCAACAAGGCACAAGTCAGGAGTGGGATGGAATACTCCCCACTTGCCTGGATGGGCGCAGCCCCCAACAACACTCAAGAAGCTTGACACCATCCAGGACAAAGCAGCCGCTTGATTGGCACCACATCCACAAACATCCCACTCCCTCCACCACCGACACTCAGTAGCAGCAGTGTGTACCATCTACAAGATGCCCTGCAGAAATTCACCAAAGATCCTCAGACAGCACCTTCCAAATCCTCAACCACTTCCATCTAGAAACACAAGGGTAGCAGATACATGGGAATACCACTCCCCTCCAAGTCACTCACCATCCTGACTTGGAAATATATCCCCGTTCCTTCACTGTCGCTGGGTAACAATCCTGGAATTCCCTCCCTAAGGGCATTGGGGGTCAACCTACAGCACATGGACTGCAGCGGTTCAAGGAGGCAGCTGGTCACCACCTTCTCAAGGGGCAACTAGGGACAGGGCTAATAAATGCTGGGCGCAGCCAGCGATGCCCACAATCCACAAATGAACAAACTTTTTGTTTTTTTTAAAAGGTCCCCCTTAACCTATCCCTGTATTTTCCATGGATAACCCACCCAACCTGCACAGCTTTGGACTGTAGTTAAAAAAAACCCAGAGCGCCCAGAAGAAACCCACACAGACATAGGGGAGACTGTGTAAGCTCCACACAGAGGGTGGAATCAAACCCAGGTCCCTGGTGCTGTGAGGCAGCAGTGCTCACCACTGAGCCACCGTGCCAAGCTGTTAAATTGGGGGAAGGTAAACTACAAAAATACTAGGCAGGAACTGCAGAATTTTCATTTGGAGGTGGTTGTTTGAGGGTAAATCCACATCGAACAGTAGTTATTAAGAGCTCAGGAGTGGCACGTTCCTGTGAGAATGAAGCATAGGTATGGCAAGTTATGTGAACCTTGGATGACCAGGGAGGCTCTGACCTTTTTGAAAAAGCAGAAAGGAAGCTTACATAAGATCGAGGAGAATGGGACCGGATGAATCCCTTGGAGTAGATAAGGAAAATAGGAAAGAACTTAAGCAAGGAATCAGAAGGGCTAAAAGGGGGTCACAAAAAGTCACTAGCAAACAGGATTATGGAGAGTCCCAGGGCTTTTTATACATATATAAAAAACAAAAGGGTAGCCAGGGAAAGTGTTGGGCTCGCTCAAGGACAAAGGAAGGAATCTATGTGCAGAGCCAGAAGAGGTAAGTGAGGTCCCAGGTGAATACTTTGTGTCGGTATTCACCGAAGAGAAGGAATTGGTGGAGGACGATCTCAGGGAAGGGAGTGTCGAGTTTCTAAGCCAAGTTGCTATTAAAAAGGAAAGAGATGATGTGCATCTTCAAAAACATGGAGGCAGATAAACCTCTGGGGTCCTGATAGTGTCTATCCCAGAATATCAAGGGAGACAGGGGAACCAATAGCTGGTGCACTGATAGACATCTTTGTATCCTCTTTGGCCACAGGCCAGAGGACTGGAGAATAGCCAACATTGTCCCATTGGTTCAGAAAAGTGACAGGGAATTACAGGCCTGGGAGCCTGTAGGGAAATGATTGGAAAAGATTCTCAGGGACAAGATCTCCACGCATTTAGAAGCAAATGGACTTATTAGTCACAAACAGCATGGTTTTGGGTGAGGGAGGTCATCCCTCACTAACTTGATCAAGCTTTGTGAGGAGGTGATGAAGATGAACATTGAGGGGAAAGCAGTTGATGTTGTCTACAGGGACTTCAGTAAAGCCTTTGATAAGGTCTCTCATGGCAGACTGGTACAAAAGGTGAAGCCACATGGTATCAGGGTGAGCTGGCAGGATTGGCACAGTACTGCGTTTTAGTCATGGGAGACAGAGGGTAGCAGTGGAAGGATGCTTTTAGGAATGGAGCGTTCTGACTCGTGGTGTTCCACAGGGATCAGGGACCTCTGCTGCTTCGGTCTACATAAACGGTTTGGAGGAAAACATGGCCGGTCTGATTGGTAAGTTTGCAGATGATACAAAGATTGGCAGAGTTGCGGATAGCGAGGAGGATTGTCAGAGGAGACAGCGGGATATAGATCAGCTGGAGACATAGGCAGATGGAATTTAATTGGGATAAATGTGAGGTGATGCATTTTGGAAGGTCAAGTACAGGTGGAAATTATACAGGGAATGGCAGAACCCTTAGGAATATTGATATGCAGAGGGATCTGGGTGTGCAAGTCCACAGATCACTTCATTGGAAGGGGCATTGAGAATGAGGAAAGGCAAGTTATGCTGCAGCTTTACAGAACCTTTGTTAGGCCACACTTGGAATATTGTGTACAGTTCTGCTCACCACAGCTACCAGAAGGATGTGGATGTTTTGGAGAGGGTACTGAAAAGGTTTACCAGGATGTTGTCTGGTATGGGTGGGGAGGGGGGTGGGGAGCGGATTTTAGCTACAAAGAAAGGTTGGATAGACTGGGTTTGTTTTCACTGGAACACAGGAGGCTGAGGCGTGACCTGATAGAAGCTTGTGAATGGCATGGATAGAGTGGAAAGTATGAGGCTTTTTCACAGGGTGGAGGGGTCAGTTACTAGGGGACACGGGCTCATGGTGCGAAGGGTGGGGGGGGGGTGTAGAGTTTAAAAGAGGTGTGCGAGGTGTATTTTTCACACAAAGGGTGGCGAGTGCCTGGAACGTGCTGCCAGAGGAGGTGGAGGAAGCAGGTACAGCAGCATTGAAGAAACACGTGGACGAGTACACGGATAGGAAGGGAATAGAGGGATAAGGATCCTGTAAGTGAAGACAATTTTAGTGTGGAAAGGCAAAATGTGTCAGCACAGGCTCGGAGGGCCAAAGGGCCTGTTCCTGTGCAGTACTGTTCTTCATTCTCCACTTGCAATGAATTAGAAACATTCTCCCCATGTCTCTTTGTTCAACAACGCTCCCCGAGACCTTGTGCACTTACTGGTAAAGTCCAGTCCTGGTTTGCCTGACCAAAAATGCAGCACCTCACATTTACCTAAATTTGTTCCGAGTTCGGAGAAAGGGTCACTGGACCCGAAATGTATTTTTTTTCCCTTCACAGATGCTGCCAGACCTGCTGAGCTTCTCTGTTCTCGTTCCCGATTTGCAGCGTCTGCAGTTCTTTCGGTTTTTGTCTGGCCAAGTGGTCGGTCGGTAAGAAAGGTGTCAGATCTCTTCAAAGAATTTACTTGCGTGGATAAGGTTCACTCGTGTGTGCCAGGAGGAGTAGGTAAAGGAATGAAGATTTTAAGGGATGCGGGAGCAACTCCGTGTTTGACGAGAGATGAGGTATGTGATTCAGAAGGCATATTGTCTGATAACGTGGTGACGTGGAATTCATAGTGAGAAGCACAGTGTTTAATGGTGTAAAGTGAGGTTGGAGAGTCTGGTGAAGCGGTGGGTGGGAGGGAAATACAGTTTGTCCTTGGTAATGATATAGCTGGGTCACGGGTGGGGAGCGATGCATACTGTGGTTGAATAGCCAGTGGGGGGAATAAATCACAGAACTGAGGTGTTACAGGAAGCAATATCCTGGGAGTTTTTCCACACTGTGTCATAACGAGGCCACAAAACCATGGGATAAAACAGGAGGAGAAGTTAAAGCAAAAAGATAAGGAAGTTGAAGTGCAGTTATCGGAGACTACGATCGAATGGTTCAGATTAAAAAAAAAGCAAGAACAAGTGGAGGACAAAGTGGATATTTTCAGTTCACGAGGGTTAGTTGTGATGACAACAGAAAACGGGTGTCAAAGTTTGCAGATGACACTAAGACGAGTGGCAGAGCAAAGTGTGCAGAGGACTCTGGAACTTTGCAGAGGAGCATAGATACATTGAGTAAGTGGGCAAAGGTCTGGCAGATGGAATACAATGTAAATAAATGTGAAGTCATACATTTCGGTCGGAGTAATAGTAAAAAGGATTATTACTTGAATGGTAAATAGTTGCAGCATGCTGCTATGCAGAGGGACCTGGGTGTCCTCGTGCATGAATCACAGAAGGTTGGTCTGCAGGAACAACAAGTAATTAGGAAGGCAAATGGAATTGTGTCCTTCATTGCTAAAGGGATTGAGTTTAAAAGCAGAGAGGTTATGTTGCAGCTGTACAAGGTGCTGGGGAGGCCACACCTGGAGTACTGTGTGCAGTTTTGGTCTCCTTACTTGAGAAAGGATGTACTGGCACTGGAGGGGGTGCAGAGGGTTCACTAGGTTGATTCTGGAGTTGAGGGGGTTGTCTTATGAGGAGAGACTGAGTAGATTGGGATTATATTCATTGGAATTTAGAAGATTGAGGGGGGATCTTATAGAAACATATAAAATTATGAAGGGAGTAGATAAGATAGAAGTAGAGAGAATATTCCCACTGGCAGGTGAAGCTAGAACAAGAGGGCATAGCCTCAAGATCAGAGGGAGCAGATTTAGGACTGAATTGAGAAGGAACTTCTTCACCCAGAGAGTTGTTAATCTATGGAATTCCTTGCCCAGTGAAGTAGTTGACGCTACTTCAGTAAACTTTTTTAAAGCTAAGGTAGATTTTTTCTTGAACAATAAAGAAATTAAGGGATACGGTGAGAGCGCGGGTAAGTGGATCTGAGTCCACAAAAAGATCTTGTTGAATGGCGGAGCAGGCTTGAAGGGCCGGACGGCCTACTCCTGCTCCTAGTTACGTATGTATGTTCTAAAACTAAAGCAGGTGTCTCAAAAAGCATACACAGAAGAATCTGCGTGTATCCCAGAACATCACAATCTTAAAATGATGTCCTGATGCGGAAACGGAGACCATCACACATTCAGGCGGATGAAAAATGGCCAGAATTTCAACAAGTTTTATGACTGGTGGGTTAGTGAAAGGAGGAGCTGCGTGTGAATTAATTCATCAGTAGGGGGTCACTTGGAAGTAAGGGAAACATATGCTAAAATACCAAAATATTTTTATTGGCCTGGACTGTACAACGATGTGGTTGAATTCTGTCCAAGGTCATACCTGTCAAGTAATTGGAAAACATCCAGCAGTGATAAAACCAGCATCTTTCTTACGCATTCCTGCATTTGAGGAACCTTTTACAAGAATCTTAATTAATTAAGTGTGAATGGACATTTGTTCACCGTAATGGATGTCTCTGCTAGATTTCCAGAGGCTATTCCACAGTATCACGGTTAATAGGATTGGAGAAAAGGTACTCTTTTTCTCAACTAGATATGGACTACCCATAAAAATAGATCAAGGATTAAATTTTACATCAAAGTTATTCAAGGAAATTATATCTTTGGAATAAAAAGTTCAAATCTACTGTGTACCGTAATGGGGAGGTGATGGCCTAGTGGCATCATTGCTGGACTGTTAATCCAAGAGACCCAGATAACGTTCTGGGGACCCCGGTGCGAATCCTGCTGCGGCAGGTGGTGGAATTTAAATTCAATAAATATCTAGAATTAACAATCTAATGATGACCGTGAGTCCATTGTCGATTGTCAGGAAAAATTGATCTGGTTCACTAATGTCCTTTAAGGAAGGAAACTGCCATCCTTACCTGGTCTGGCCTATAGGTGAGTCCAGACCCGCAGCGATGTGGTTAATTCATAACTGCCCTCTGGGCAATTAGGGATGGGTGATAAATGCTGGCCCAGCAAGTGATGCCCTCATCCTGTGAAGGAATAAAGGTTAAAAAGAAATCCAGAATTGTAGGGAGTGTTAGAATGGGAGCATCAACCTTTAAAGATCACATTAAGGGCTTATGGTCAAGACTATCCAGAGAATTGGGACAAAGGAAATTGCATTTGTACATTTAGCAATTAGGGATGCACCTAATGAATCAACTAAATTCAGTCCATTTGAATTAGTTCTTTGGGCATGAGGTGAGAGGACCCCTGAAATTTATTAAGGAGAAATTGGCGAGTCAGTGTTCGGAGCCCGTATATTTGCACTATACATCAAATTTTAGGGAGGTATTAATTAAAGCAGGAGAGTTGGCTAGATAGCATTGAAGAGTAGCACGGGGTGTGATGGAACAGGAAGCAGAGAAGTCAAAAATTTGCAATTTTGCTTGTGGAGACCACGTTCACGTTACTACCGGTGGTAGGTGAACTTTTAAAGCTAAGGTTTAGTCGGTTTTATTCAATCGGTAGGAAATTGAGCAAGGTGAGTTATTTGATGAGAACTCCAGTTAGAAGGAAAACTCTGAGTCACGTGAATATGCTCCAACGGTATGTTGATAGGGAAGGTGGATTGGCCGTGCTAAATTGCCCGTCATGTCTAGGGTGGGAAATGCAGGGATAGGGTAGGGCGTGGGTCTGGCTGAGATGCCCTTTGGAGGGCCAGTGTGGACTCGATGGGCCGAGTGGCTTGTTTCCACACTGTAGGGATCCTATGAAAGTAAAAGAAGACTGCGTTACTGGTTACAACCCAGAGTGAAGAACCAAGTTCAGAGGATTCTGAAATTTGGAATAAATTATTGAGTTACCTTCCAGAGGAAAATCAAAATAACCGGAAAACAAGAGAGTTATTACAATCACACGGAGTAATATGTGGCTGGGCAGCACGGTGGCTCGGTGGTTAACACTGCTGCCTTGCGGCACCAGGGATCCAGGTTCGATTCCACCCTTGGGTGACTGTGCGGAGTTTGCACATTCTCCTTGTGTCTGAAAGGGTTCCCTCAGGGTGCTCCAGTTTCCTAGCACAGTCCAAAGATGTGCAAGTTAGATGGATTGGCCACATTAAATTACTTATTGTGTTCAGGGATGTGTGGGTTAGGTGTGTTAGCCATGGGAAATGCAGGGTGAATGGGATAGGCATGGGGATGGTGGGGTGTCCTTCAAGGAGGGTCAGTGCGGCCTCATTGGGCTGAATAGTCTGTTTCCCCACACTGAGGGAATAAGCTGGGAATTACTCAACTGATTGCACATGAGATGGAAAATGCTGTTCCCATTAAGCAACATCCTTATGGGCTTAACCCTCTAAAATTGGCACAGGTTCAAAAAGAAATTGAAAGCATCATTGACGGCATATTCAAAGCGAGTTACAGCAAATGCAGCTCAGCCATAGTGACGGTGCCAAAACCAGATGGTACCCAGTGATTATGTGCAGATTATCGCAACGTCAGTGCAGTTACAAAATCCAGTTTGTATCTGAATCCACGTTTGGAAGACTCCATCGAGAAGGTGGGACGAGCAACTTATAATTTTGAAGCTGGACTTACTCAGAAGTATGAGACAGCAGGGTGTGGAGCTGGATGAACACAGCAAGCCAGTCAGCATCAGAGGAGCAGGAAAGCTGACATTTTGGGTCTAGACCCCGCTTGATTTCTGAAGGGTCCAGACCTGAAACGTCAGCTTTCCCGCTGCCCTGATGCTGACTGGCCTGCTGTGTTCATCCAGCTCTACATCTTGTTGCCTCTTCCTCAGAAATAGTTTTTTTTGCCTACTCTGAAAAACACCAAAGCTGAATGGGTGAAGCCAGGCTCTCTCAGTTGGGATTGTTGGAGTTAAAGCTGATGGATACAGCTCTCTCCCTGCTGCTGCTCTCTCTCTCTGATGCTACATTCATTCAGTCAGTTTTCCTTCTCCTGGACCAGAAGAGATAGCAAGTGAGGGAAATCGGTTTGGCTCCAGATGGTGCCGACTGCAGCCAGGCACTCCATCCATCCCCTCCTCCCTTAGTCTGTTACACAGGAACAGGAGGCCATTCATGACCCCCCCCTCCTCCAGCCTGTTACACAGGAACAGGAGCCCATTCTGCCCCTCCTCCTCCAGCCTGTTACACAGGAACAGCCAGATATCCATTCAGTTGTCTATGACCTATCTCAGAGGTTAAGAGGAGCGACAAACGCTTCGGAGAGAGTACAGTGGCTTGCAATTCCACTGTGGAGGAGTCATGCCTTTCAGGCGATTTGCAACATGATGGTTACTGTTGTAGTCCTTTGAGTCTCAAAGATCTGCTGCTGGCTCTCGTCGAGGCTACTTAAAAAGACACTTAAATCATAGCAATTGTAAAGATATGAAGACAGAGGTTAGTGACACAAATTTCTCACCTTCAAAGCTCCTATGATCACTCTTGCCAAGAGGCTCATTCCGGGTTGTAAAGTTCCTGGATTCCTCCCAGGAAATGGGGGGGGGGGGGGGGGGGGGGTGCGGGCAGGCAGTGCGCTCAGTGGTAATGACCCTGTACGAGTAAATCTAGAACACCAGGCTGCTGCTGTAAAGTCGTGGTTTCGCCCCTGTCCCTCGGGGCTGGAGGTTAGAGGCTGTGGTCAACACGTGACTCCAGGCACACAGCGATGTGCCGACACTTTGCTGCCCTCTAGTCTGGCTCTAGTCACAGGTACACCTCTCTGAATTCAATTTCTGTGCAATGAACTCTCCCACAACACACCTTCCCTCACCCCAACTGTCCAATCTCTACAAAAGGTGGCTAACATAGAACATAGAACAGTACGGCACAGTACAGGCCCTTCGGCTCACGATGTCGTGCCAAACTTTTACCCTAAACCTAAGGTCTATCTAACCCCCACCCCTACCTTATACCATCATCCATATGCCTATCTAATAGCTGCTTAAATGCCCCTAATGAGGCCGACTCCACCACCCTCTCCGGCAATGCATTCCACGCCCCGACCACTCTCTGAGTAAAGACGTCTCCCCTGTATCTACTTCCACTCACTTTAAAACTATGTCCCCTCATAATAGCTACCTCCACCCTAGGTAAAAGTCTCTGGCTGTCCACTCTACCTATACCTCTGATCGTTTTGTACACCTCTGTCAAGTCACCTCTCATCCTTCGTCGTTCTGAAGAGAACAGCCCTGGCTCTCTCAAACTTTCCTCATAAGACCTTCCCTCCATTTCAGGCAACATCCTGGTAAATCCCCTCTGCACCTTTTCCAACACTTCCACATCTTTCCTGAAACAAAGCTGAATTTAAAAAAACTCCCGTAACTATTACAGAAGTTCTTTTACCGTGTTATTTCTTGCTATGTATTGTATTGTCTGGTGTAACTCTGATCCAAGGGACCCATTTCTCAGTGATTTCCTTCCATTTATCACAACTGTAACCGCACTGAATATACTCTCTGACCTTTCGAACCAAGATTCTCTCTCCCTGCCGGAGTCATCCCATCCTCCTTTCTCCTTGTCCTATCTGAAATGTCAAATCCACATCTCCTCTCCGATGCACCCTCCCCATTATTTGTCTCTCACCTGATACCGTTTGTGATAAATGACTCGGATGAAAACGGGGACGGGTGGGTTAGTTTTGCAGGTGATACAAAGAGCAGGGGAGATGTGGATGGCGAAGAATGTTGTCAAAGGATACAGATCAATGCAGAGAAATGGCAGATGGAGTTTAATCCTGGTACGTGTGAGGTGCTGCATTTTGGGAGAGCTAGTGTTAAGGGAAAATATGCAGTTAATGGCAGGACCCTGAACAGCGTTAATGTGCAGAGGGATCTTGCGGTTCAAATCCATAGCTCCCTGAAAGTGGCCACGCAAGTAGATAGGGGGTAAAGAAGGTACGAAAGCGGATATTGCTGGAAAAGCTCAGCAGGTTTGGCAGCATCTGTGAAGAAAAGAATCAGAGTTAATGTTTCGGGTCCTCAAAACTGGTAAGGAAGGCTTACCTTTACTGGTCGGGGAAATCGAGCACAAGAGTCAGGATGCAATGTTGCAGCTTTGAAAGACTTTGGTTGGGCCGCACTTGGGTTCAATTCTGGTCACTGTGTTACAGGAGGGTTTGGAGAGGGTGCAGGAGACGTTTATCAGGATGCTGCTGGGATTAGCGGGAACAAGCGAGAAGGAGAGGCTAGAAAAACTCACAGGTTGCTTTCTCTGAGCAGGGACGCTGAGGGGAGACTCCGTAGAAGTCTGTTAAATTATGAGATGCATACATAGGTCAGAATCTTTTCCCTCGGAGTTGAAGTGTCTAAAACTATAGGGGGCGTGCATTTAAGGTGTGAGGCAGGAATGCTCAAAGGAGATGTGAGGGGTAAGTTTCATTATACAGCGAGTGGTAGGAGTCTGGAATGCACTGCCAGGGGTGCTGGTGGAGGCAGGTACAATAGGGGCATTTAAGGGGCTTTTAGATAAGCCAGTGCATATACAAGGAAGGGAGGGATATGGAGCAAGAGCAGGCAGGATCAGTTTCATTTGGCGTCAACGTTGGGCACAACATTGTGGGCCGAAGGGCCCGTTCCTGTCCTCGCACTGTTTTACGTTCCTGCTAAGTCCAATCATGTGACCAGAGCGGCCATCTTTGTTCCACGTCAAACACTGTACCTTTTAAAAAACAAACACACGGAAGTTGTATCTTTTATAATCTGTCCGTGCCAATGAGCATCCTCCACATGAAGGCCACCTCAGTACTCGAGTCCCCCGATGGTTAATCCTACCGGATTTCCTGTTGTACCTGCAGGCTAAACTTCCGTCAGTGATACACTAGGTCACCCAGATCCCTCTGCAGATAATATACTTTGTAAACTTGTGGCCAAAATAGACAATTTTCCCACACTGCCCCTATCTTTGTCCACTCACTGGACCTCTGTCTATCCCTTTTATGACCTCTTCAACACTCTCAGTCCCACTTACATTTGTAAATTTAGCTCCCGTTCCCTCGGTCCCTTTGCATCCGGATTATTTCTATAAATTGGAACAGGCTCGAGGGTTGGGGGGGGGGGCTGATGAACAGTCTCCTGTTCCTGTGTAACAGGCTCGAGGAGGGGGGGGAACTGATCAATCTGTTCCTGCGTAACAGGCTCGAGGGGAGGGGCTGAAGGGCCTCCTGTTCCTGCGTAACAGGCTCAAGGGGAGGGGTCCCATGTCAGCTACCCCCAAGACTCTGCAATTCCCCAAACGTCTCCCCCCCTTTACAAAGCAATCGCCATTAGACACCAATTCCATAGCCACAAGTGAATTTATTGAACAGATCCCACCACCCGCCCCCTCACCCCCAACAACACAATACCCAGGCAGCAGTGCCTAGTTGGTTTGTCCCCATTTTAACGTGTGGGTCTGGCACGGAACACACCAGAAAGAACAGGGGGGGTGGGTCTTGAAGATGCTATCCTCGAGTAACAGCCACCCCCCAGCCAGTTGCGGGGGGCAGCAGACCCCCACCCCGCCTCTTACAGTAGGGATGGGAAGCCATTGTCCCCAGGCTCCAGGCGGCTGAGTTCGGGCCCCTGGGGGCTGCGGCCAGGGCTCGGGGTGGTCGAGTATTTGGCCGGGGAGTGGATGAAGAGTTGAGCTTCCTCCTTTCGGATCCATCGCAGCACCTTGGTGACTACGCTGATGGCAGCAGCTTTCGTGACCAGGGGGCTGTAACAGGCGTACAGCTCAAACTTCCCCGTCACCTGGGGGAGGAGAGAGGGGAAAGAAGGGGAAAAGAAGGGGAAAAGAAGGGGAAAAGAAGGGGAAAA
>JAHRHZ010000230.1:0-102598 GCA_024137785.1 Ginglymostoma cirratum
CCACTTTTGAAGAGGGATAGGCTGAATCCTCATCCAAAATATACACACAGTACTGAAATCAAATCTGTATCTCTTAAGGGCGTTTTTAAAGTTACAACCAAGGTAATAAAGTGATTAAGCTTTTGTATAGTTTCAACAATCTTGTATAAGGTAAGTGTTAAATAGAAATACAGAAGGAAACTGCACTCTCAGACAGGACACAGTCCCCAAAATAAAGGACGAATCAGACTTACATTTCGTTAGGAACCACTGAAAAGGACAGAATGACTCCTTTCATAAGTCTTTATCCCGAAGATAGGCGTAAGAAATAAATAATATGAATTCCAAACACACATTCTGTGCCAAAGTCTGACAAGTAGACAAACCAAAGAACTACAAATGCTAGAAATCAGAAACCAATCCAGAAATTGCTGGAGAAACTCAGCAGGGTAGGCAGAAGCTGTGGAGGCAGAGCAGCGTTAATGTTTTGGATGCAGTGACCCTTCTTCAGAACTGAATTTTTCCAGGAATTTCTGTTTTTGTTTCTGTCAAATAGACAATGATTACTGCATGCATGTGCGCACAGCTCCTTACTGACGGAAAATTGGATCCAAAAGCAAACACAATTAACTACAAGGACTAATGGCTATGGAAATCCATATACAGTGCATGTAACTGAAAATGATATGTACAATATGATTATCACTTATACATACAGAGTGATAGAGGTCGACAGCACAGAAAAACATCCTTCAGCCCATCAGCTTTGGAGAGGGTACGGAAAATGTTTACCATGATGTTGTCAGATATAGGGGATTTTAGCTCCACTTGCGTGCACACAGCGCAAACTGACAGACAGATAACTAACGATACTGCCATATCCACTTAGCAGAAGCTGACAGGTACAGACTGTTAACTAAACTCCCATATTCACATAGCAGAAAATGACAGGTATAGATCAAAAACTATGACTCCACTTTCAACGAACTATGAACCTGCACTGCAAGAAATCTTTGTTCAGCAACACTCCCCAGCACCTTACCATTAAGTTTATAAGTCCTGCCTGATTTGCCTTTCCAAAATGCGGCGCCTCACATTTATCTAAATTAAACTTCATCTGCCTCTCCTTGTCTCATTTGCCCATCTGATCAAGGTCCCATTCATTGTACTCTGAAGTAACTTTCTTCGCTGTCCGTATCACCTCCAATTTTGGTGTCATCTGCAAACTTACTAACCATAACTCCTATGTTCACATCCAAATCATTTATATAAATGACGAAAAGCAGTGGAGCAGCACTGATCCTTGTAGCACACCGTTGGTCACAGGCCTCCCATCTGAAAAGCCGCCACCACCACCCTCTGTTTTCAACCTTCGAACCAGTTCTGTTTCCATATGGCTAGGTGTCCCTCTATTCTGTGTGATCTCGTCTCGCTAACTACTCTACCATGAGGAAACCTATCAAATGCCTTACTGAAGTCCATATAGATCATGTCCACCACTCTGCCTTCTTCTAGCCTCTTTGTTAATTCTTCAAAAAACTCAGTCACATTAGTGAGACATGATTTCCCATGATCAAACCCATGTTGACTATCCCTAAATAGCCCTTGCTTTTCCAAATATATGTAAATCCTGTCCCTCAGGTTCCCCTCCTGCAACTTGTCCAACACAGATGTCAGGCTCCCTGGTCTATAGTTTCCTGGCTTTTCCTTACCATCTTCCTTTAATAGTGGCACCACATTAGCTGACCTCCAGTCTTCCGCATGACTACTAAATTTGCTGATTTGGATAGCAGAAGCTGATAGGTACACATTGATAACTACAAACCAATAGGGAAAGATTGATAAATACACTCCCACATTCACATAGCACAATCTGTCATGGATAGACTGAAAGTTACACAAACGTGTTCACAAACTGACACTGACAGGTACAAATCGATACCTGTAGTTAAGCATTTACAAAGCAGAAACTAATGGGGTCAGATTGGTAAATACACTCAGACATGCACACAGCAAGTACTGACAGGCACCAATTGATAAATACTCAAAATAAAAATGGACAGGAATGAATTGATGAGAACACACCTAGTTGAACATGATGTAAACTGAGATGTACAGATTGATTACTTCATTCACATATTCACTCAGCAGAAACTAATAGTTACAGTTTTGTAACTACTCAGCCATTCCTACAGCAGAAACTAACAGGAACAGAATGATAACGACATTCATATTCACAGAGCAGAAACTGCCAGGCATAGTCAGATAACTTCACGTAGGCGTTCAAATAGCTGTAAAGGCCAGGGAGAGAGTGATAACTGCACAGACATTCAAAAACCAAAAAATCTGACAGTGTGATAATTGCATTAACACTTTCAAAAAACTAGGAACTGTGGGTAGAGATTAATAATTGCATCATACATTCACAAAGCAGAAACTGACAATTACAGAATAATGATTGCACTGTAAAATTCACAGGGCAGAATCTGACAGGGACAGATACTTAGATACACATTCTCATTGCAGAAACTAACGTACAGATTGACAACTATATTTGCATATTCACAGAGCAGAATCTGACAGGAACAAAGCAATAACTGAACTCCTGTTGAAACAGCAGAAACTGACATGTAGAGACTGATTACAACACTTCCATTCTCATAGCTGAAACTGACAGGTACAGAATGAAGCATTTATTCACATTCACAAACTGGAAACTGACAGGCATTAATAACTATAGTCTCACATACACAACAGTGTCTGACAGGGTCAGGTTGTTAAGTACACTTTCACATGCACATAACAGTAAATGTCAAAGAAAGACTGATAACTACACTTTCATATTCCCAAAGCAGATACTGACAGGGACAGTAGGAACTGCAGATGCTGGAGAATCTGAGTTAACAAGGTGTGGAGCTGGATGAACGCAGCAGGCTAAGCAGCATCAGAGGAGCAGGAAGGCTGATGTTTCGGGCCTAGACCCTTCTTCAGAAATGGGAGAGGGGAAGGGGGTTCTGAAATAAATAGGAAGAGAGGGGAGGCGGATAGAAGATGGATAGAGCAGAAGATAGGTGGAGAGGAGACAGACAGGTCAAAGAGGCGGGGATGGAGCAGTAAAGGTGAGTGTAGGCGGGGAGTTAGGGAGGAGACGGGTCGGTCCGGGGAGGACGGACAGGTCAAGGGGTGGGATGAGGTTAGTAGGTAGGAGATGGGTGTGGGGCTTGAGGTGGGAGGAGGGGATAGGTGGGAGGAAGAACAGGTTAGGGAGGCGGGGACAAGCTGGGCTGGTTTTGGGATGCGGTAGGGGGAGCGGAGATTTTGAAGCTTATGAAGTCCACATTGATACCAATGGGCTGCAGGGTTCCCAAGCAGAATATGAGGTGCTGTTCCTGCAACCTTCGGGTGGCATCGTTGTGGTACTGCAGGAGGCCCAGGTAACTCATTTCAGGAAATTCTGAGGGGCTGGATTTACATGAGTTTGAAACTTGCCTCTAAGCCATGCCAGTCCTTAACTCAGACCATACTGGGGACTCAGCTCCAGTCTGCTCCAGATCGCACCAGGTACCACTGGGCATTCGCCCCTTGTCTGTTTCAGACCCCACGGAGGACCTGCCTCCAGTACACTCCAGACTTCACCAGGGACTCGGCTCTCGCAACTTTCATAGGCACAATACCTTTGACTAAAACGCAGTCCATGAAGCATTTCAAACTCTGGTCTCTCTGTTTCTGACTGGCCCTCTCCCCTCGACGTCCCAGTTAACCATATGCCTGAGCATAAGGTCTCTCTGGAGTTGAAGCATCTATTTGACCAAGTGGCAACCTGCAATTAACTTTCAGACCTGGTCTCAGAATCAAATAACAATTTTTAAAAGAAAAACTACTGCGGATCGGGGTCTACTACTTGTAGCTCTCAGCGCAGTTTTAAATCTAAGATATATAGTTTTTTTTTGTTTAGTAAAGGTATTAATGGACATGGGCAAAGGCAGATATATATAGAGTTTGGCCACAGATCAGCCATGATTTTATTCAGTGGTGGAACATGCCTAAATGGCTGAATGGCCTACTCCCATTCCTTTGTCCTTCTAAGTTTCGAACCAAAACCGATAAAAGAGATTACAAATCAGAAAGCAGTTCTAACATGATATATTTTGTTAGGTGTCATTCTGGTTGTTGCATTTTCTGTTGTAACAACTAGACATAGTCAAAAGCTTTTAATTTAGAATTGTAGTCTGTTATCAATGTGTATGTATTTAAAAGAACACACACACATATTTTATAAAAAATATATTACGTGGGCAACTATATAACCACATCATCTTCGCATTTCCAATCTGGTTAATTTTGCAATTAGTTATTTTGACCATTGATATGTTTGCAGTTCTGCTGCACAGCAAAAATAGATCTGCAAATGATTAGGAGATCATGTGGCTTGTACAACTGTGAACTTGAACGTCTGTGATGATAACTCTTACCCTGTCTGTCATGTGGCATCTCATGTTTGTCCAGCTTAACATATGCAGCTTTGGTGTTTAGAACAGCGTTTTCATGGCCACATAGACACCGCAAGCTATCAGCACTCTTTCAACCGTTGGCTCCTGCAATGCGTGATGACTTAAAATATGCATTTGGTCTACATTTGATTCTACAGTGACTTAGAAGATATAAGGTAGAGATATGCATGTAATCGGCAGTGAGTGTGGTTTTTATATTTAGACTTTGGCTGACATGTCAACCACAATCACAGTATCACGGACTAACTAGACGCTGTAATGCACAGCTAGAAATAAAAATCAGAGCTCTATTTAAAAATAATATATTCCACGCAGTGTAAGACTGCTTAAAATCTGGTTATTTCCCATGTTTCAAAAGTACATATAAATGTTAACTTGAGTGCTGTTTTAGCTGATCATCGTGTCACTATCTTGGGAACTGTACAGAATCCCCAGGGTGGAAACAGGCCCAATAAATCCACACTGACTCTCAAGAGGACCCCAACCAGACCCATCTCCCTACCCTATCCCTGTAACCCTGCATTTCCTGTGGCTAATGCACCTATCCTACATATCCTTGAACACTGTGGACAATTTAGCATGGCCAGTTCACCTAACTTGCACATCTTACCTACACCATGTGTTCTTAGAACTGGTTTCATGCAAGTTCTACCTCTTTAGGGAACATGTCACTATGGGGAGGTGAAGGTTTAGTAATATTATCAGTAGACTATTAAGCCAGAAAGTCAGCTAATGTCTTGAGGGCCTGGATTCAAATCCTGCCAAGGCAGATGGTGGAATTTGAACGCAATTTTAAAAAGGGGATATCCTTCTGGAATTAAGAATCTACTGATCAAACCATCGTTGATTGTTTGAAAAAAAAACCCATCCAGCTCACTAATATCCTGCCAGGAAGGAAATCTGTTGTCCTCACCTAGTCTGGCCTACTTGTGACTCCACGCACACAGCGATGTGGTTGACTCTCAACTACCCTCTGAATTGCCTTGGCAAGCCAGTCAGTTCAAGGGAGATTGCTGGCCAGCCAGTGACGCCCGGGTACCACAAGCGAATTAACAAAAAAATGTTGGCTACAGATTTATTGAATTCAGCCCTTGTGTTTATGTGTTTATTGGAATAAGTATATGACAATGGGGGTCTGAACTTCCGTAACACACAGATTCAGCAAGTCACATTGAAACTGTGCGGTGATCATCATGGGTTTTGTAAGAGCACGTAACTTTTTGTTGAAGGTGGAGATGATCCTTCAGTGAGACACACCGGAACCAGGAGCCTTTGGTTCGGAAAGAAAATGGAAACTGCCTAGCTGCACGGTGAAGAGCAGTTTGTCTCAGAACTGAGAGGAGAAGGAGGAGCAGATACATTATCAGACCATCAAAACCCTGCAAGAAGGACCTACTTCAATCCCTCCACGTGGAAAAGAAATGACAGTCAACTCCCCAGCAAAGAGAATAAACTATAATTTGCAACAATTCCTAGGCCCAACAGCCACAAATTGAGAACCACTGCGGTTGGCAATAATATGATATCGTCACCATAGAAGGAAAATAAAAATGTATGAGGATGACATCTTATTTCACTTTTTAGGTTACAGTCTTCATTCATGGCCTCATTTCCTTTCTTTCCTGTATTTTTCTGTATCCGAAAAATTCCGGGGGTGAACAATGTTTATCTCATTGTTCCTGCTTTTCTACAACCTTTTCCGTCAGGCAGGAGATTCAGAAGCCTGAACACATGCAAGCTTCTTTCCAGCTGTTATCAGACTGTTGAATAGACTCTAGCCTCAAATAATGTAACCTGTATGTCTCTAAGTCTTTTTGATCGGTACACCCTTTGCTTGCCATGATCTGCTTGTACCACTCTTAAACAAAGCTTTTCACTGTATTTCAGTACACGTGACAATAAAATCAATCAATTGCAAAATCAATTATAATCTGGCTGGTTTTGATATTTTCACTTATTTCTCCTTTAGCTGCATCTGTCTGTCTTTTGTGTGAATGGGGCTGAAAACAATGGGTTTAAACCATAGACATCAATTACATTACTTTATGCTCTCTTTCTTACTCTGCTGTTGTTATTCTGTTGTTAGTAAATTGATAAGTTTTTTTTTAACTTAAGCTACAAACTGGAGTCTGGAATTGATTATTCAGAGTCTGGGACTGGTTAATCAAAAACGAGTCTGATTCAGAACCCCTCGGCTCAATTTTGAGGGTCCTTGAAAGTTTTAATTCTACCATATTGCAAATAGTGTACACAGGTTGAAAGGCTGTTTTGATTTGAATGTCTGTCTTTATATCATGACAATTTATTGAATTATGCACAGCTCTGTCTGCTCTTGCAAACCAATTTAGAAGTTGGGGCCATTATCTTGCATTTTCCACCTTAGAAACATAACATCCCTACAATGTGGAAGCAGCCCATTTGGACTATGAAGTCTACACTGACAACCCAAAGAGCATCCAATTCACCCCTGCCCTGTAACCCTGCGTTCCCCATGGCCAATCCACCTAACGTGCACATCTTTGGCCTGTGTGAGGAAACCGGAGCACCTGAGGGAGCAGACAGTCTCGCCCAAGGCTAACCACTGAGCCACCATGCTGGACGAGCACCCAGATCCTGTGTAAGCCAACTGGTGGAGGTAGTCACCGACATCTTCGATCTCTCCCTCCTACAAGCCGAAGTCCCCACTTGCTTCAAGAAGACCATCATCATCCCCGTACCCAAGATAGCACATGCTGTGTGCCTTAATGACTACTGCCCAATATCTCTGATTTCAATAGTCATGGAGTGCCTCGAGAGGCTGGTCATGGCCCACATCAACTCCAATCTCCGCTACAGCTTGACTACCGACAACAGGTCCTCAGTGGATGTCAGCGAATGTGTAGATGCCGTTCATTTGGAATTTGGCAACACAGTCATCGGTGTACAGGAAGTACAGTAGGGGGCTGAGGACAGTTCCTTGGGGTGCTCCAGTGTGGAGTGTTATTGTGGAGGAGGTGCAGTTACCTATGCTCATCGATTGCAGCCTATGGGTCAGAAAGCTAAGGATCCAGTTGCAGAGGACAGAGCCGAGTCAAAACTGCATGGCCTTGGGTTGTCTCCCAGGAAGACTGATCTGACTTCTGAAGTGGTGACAGATGGAACAAGTGTGTCTGGAGCTATCAGGGCAGACGTCACCAATGCCAGGGGTATTCTGCTCCAACTGACCATAGAAATCATTGAGCATCGACACATCATTGAGGGATGTGTCATTGCCCACTATCTTACACTCTTTCATTTGGCGTTCATGATGATTTGTCCACAGACGTGGATGACTGTTTCTTGTTTGATTTTCTGAAGATGTCAGTCAGTGCTACCTTTTTCAGATGACCCTGAGAAAAATTCTGTCCCACTGTTAAATATTCTTTAATGCTTTGAATTTTCAACAGCTGGTCAGGCAGGGAGCTTTAAAATCCTCCTGCTGGAGCTTTAAAATCCTCCCGCTGTAGCATAAACGGCCAAACTCATCCTCTGATTCCCCGGTTGAAAATACTTCAGATACCCAGCTCCTCTCGCTGTATGATCATTATGTTATCTCCCAGCTTTGCTGACATCATTTCCCAGGCACTGACACCTTCAATGACCGAACATCTGCTTTCTGTTTAAACGTATTGTTCATACCACTGTTGAGGAGCCTGTAACGTCCTTTGATCAAGAATCAAACTGCAGTTAACTTCCAGGCCTGGATTCATAGCTAATGTATTTGTTGTCCCTTTTTAAAACACGCACACAAAAAAAACGAACAGTCCAAAGGTCACCTTAACCTGTCAGCTCACAGTTCACAGCTCCGAACCGAACTGATTCAACTAAAGTTTCTTCCCTGAAGAGCCAACTTAGATAACTGACTCCCACTGCAAGGGTAAAGAGGTCATGTAAAACATCTGTATGACTCAAGCTTAGCATTAGCATGACTACCGTGTTAATTTCTTTGTGCCATACTTTAGGAAGGGCACGAAAGCATTGGAGAGCTTCCAATCACATTCCTGACTTGTGTCTTGTTGATGGTGCTCAGGTTTTGGGGAGTTAAGAGTTGAGCTGTACACTGCAGGATTCTGAGCCTCTGACCTGCTGTTGTCACTAACGTATTTATATGGTTGGTCCCGTTCAGTTTCTGGTTAATGGCACATCGGCAGAGAGGGATTCATTGAACGTAATGGCACTGAATATCAAGGGACAATGGCAACATTCTCACTCAATGGTGAACCCCTGGATGTTGATTATGGGGCTGGGGAAATCGGGAATTCAGTGACAGTATTGAATGTCAAGGAGTGATAGTTCAATAATCTATCAATGGTAGCCCCCAGAATATTGATTGTTGGAGGATTCAGAGATGTTAATAGCATTAAATATTAAGGACTGATGGTTAGATTCCCTCCCAAACCTAAAACTGAAGCAGCAAAACTGCCAAAGTAAGTGATAAAAAAAATTTATTTCATTACAGAAGAACATCAATGAAGTCACCAAAAGGGGAAAAAAAAGCTTAAAGAAGCTCAGTCAGATGCAGGGAGAAGTGTTTATTGTTAATGGTGTGATTGACATCCAAATGTTCTGCAGAGATCTCAGAAAGGAAGCGATAAACGAGCCCATGTTTGACCATTTTCCGCCATCATGACCAAAGTGGGTGAACTGCAACCAGTTTGATCAGCCACTAATTCACTGTTGCATAAATGGAAGGATCTCTCCTCCAGCGGTGACCAGGGCCTGCGTATAAATCCATAGAATCTACCATCTCATATGTATGCTCCAGCTGAAAGAAAAATAAACATTTGTATAACATTTACAAATGATGTAAAATTTCAGTGGTCTGTCATTTCATTTTTCTCTCCTCCCCCACACCCCCAACCCCTCCTTGCCATCACCCTGTTCTTATCTTTACGTTATTTGTATCTGGGGTCTTCCCATAGCTGGCACATTTTCACTGACATAAGGGTCCATGAAACATAGACAATTGGAACCAGAGGAGGCCATTCAGCCCTTTTGAGCCTGCTCTAACATTCATTGTGGTCACAGTCGATCAAGCCATGTGCTTGACTTTTTAACTGCCCTCTTGGCATTTAGGGGTGGGCAATAAATGAACAGCACACAAATCCCCTGAATGAACATTTAGATTATTCCCACATTTCACACCTCCCTCCCCAGCCCACCATTATGATTTGATTTGCTTTTGCCTCAAGTGCTCTATCCAACTCCTTCCAGAAATCATACACTGTTTTGACCTTAACCGCTTTCTGTGGCACCCCACTCTCTGGGTGACGACTTTTCTCCTGATCCCAGTCTTACCCCGTCTCCTTTAGACTTTGATCACCTGGTTCTGGACTGCCCCCCAGTCATCAGGAATGTCCTTCTTGATTTACCCTGTCTAGTTCTTTTCAAATTTTTTTCTCCCTTAGGTTTCAGTGAGATCCCCCACTCATGCTTCTAAACTCGAGTCAATATAATCCTAACTGGTCCATTGCCTCTTCATACGCCAGTCCTACCATCCTGTGAATCAGTCTGGTAAACATTCGTTGCAATCCCTCCTTAACCAGAACATCTTTCCTCAGATAAGGAGATCATAACTGCACACACTATATAGTCCGATGTGTCATCTCACCCTGTACATTTGCAGCAAGACAGCTCTGCTCCTGGACTCGAATCCTCTCACTATGAAGGCCAACGTCACATTTGCTTTCTTGACCACCTGCTGCTCCTGCAATGCTCACTTTCAGCAACTGGTGTACAAGGGACACCCAGGTCTCACTGAACATCCTCCTGTTTCAATTTATAGCGGTACAAATAACAATGTGCCTTCATGACTTACCTATTTAACCTCACGTTGGTGAGGTGACAGTCTAGTTGTATTATTGCTAGACTATTAATCTAGGCACCCGGGTTCAGTTCTCACCATAGCACATGATGGAATTTGAATCAGTTTCTTTAAAACAAAAGCAATCTGGAATTAAGAGTCTAATGATGAGCTTGAAGCTGGATCACTAATGTCCGTTAGGGAAGGAAACTGCCATCCTTACCTGCTCTGGCCTACATGTGACTCCAGACCCACAGCAATGTGGGTTGATTCCCGACTGCCGTCTGGGCAATTGGGATGAGGAATAAAATGCTGGGCTTAACTATTAATGCCCATGTCCCATGAATGAATAAACAAACAAAAAAAACTCACATCTAGAAAAAGGCAGAATGTTAAAACCATTTTTCATAGAAATAATTTCCCCTTTGGGAATATTTTGTTTGCTCAGCCTAAAGGGAGTGTAATTTTGTCTAATTCCACTTTACAGTTTACCTTCTGTAGACTCAGAGATTAAGACATGTCGAGTGCCTCTGAGATTTTCTTTTTAATCAGCTTTTGGTTTTAGCAGGAAAACGTTGCTCCTAAAGAGTCATAGAGTTACAAAGACATAGAACATGGAAACAGACTCTACAGTCCAACTTGTCCATGTTGACCAGGTTTTGTAAACTGAACTAGTCCCATTGGTTTGCGTTTGGTCCATATCCCTCCCAACCCTTCCTATCCATGTACCTGTCCAAATGTCTTAAAGGTTATAATTGTATCCGCCTCTTCTCCTGGCAGTTTGTTCCAAATACACACCACCCTCTGTGTGAAAAGTTGCCCCTCAGGTCTCTTTTAAATCTTTCCTCTCTTGCCGTGAACCTATGATCCCTAGTTTTAGACTCCCCTACCCTGGGGTAAAGAACTTGGCTAATTCACCTTATCTATTTCCCCATGCTTTTATAACCCCTTTAAGGTCACCCCTCAGCCTCCAACGCTCCAGGAAGAAAAGTCTCAGCATCTCCTTGTAACTCAAGCCTTCCAGTCTTGGTAACTTCCTCTGAATTATTTTTTTCTTCACTCTTTGTAGTTTAACAACATCTTTCCTATAGCAGGGTTATGGGAATTGTACACATTACTCCTACTACTGCCTTACAGTTTATACGACACTTTCAGACACTGTGAATCTGTGCACCTCATTTTCCTGCAGCTCATCAAAATTACTTTAAATTCATACTCCCCTGACAATGGCTGAAAGGACCTTTAGCCATGTCTGACCCAATTCCTGCACTTCTGCCTTCACCTTTTCTCTGTTCTCACACAACACTGACAGGATCCCTCTGGTCCTCACTTACCACCCTACCAGCATCCACATTTCTTAGCCGCCTTTTCCACCAGCTCTATAGCGGGATGCCACCACCAGACACATATTCACAGCCCCCTCCCTTGTCAACCTTCCGCAGGGAATGTTGCCACTGGTCCACTCCTCCTCCGGTCCCAACACATTCCCACAGCCCCACGGCAGCTTCCCCTGCAACTCCTGAATAGGCAATATCGGCCTGTTTACTTCCTCCTTCCTCACTATCCAAAGGACCAACCACATCTTCCAGATGAAGCAGTGTTTTACCTGCATTTCACTCAATTTGGTCTACTGAATTCACTACTCATATTGTGGTCTCCTTTCCAGGACAGAGATGAAACAGACTGACAACTGCTTTGTGAAATGCTGATATTCCATCCATAAAAATGACATCGAGCTTCCAGCCAATTGCCCCTTCAACACCCTATTGTGTTCTGCCCAGCCAACATCTCCATCTCACAGTCTTGCGAAGCTGGAAGAAAAGCATCTGGTCTCCCACTTAGAGGCCCTGCAGCCTTTGGGGCTCAGTATCGAGTACAATCATTTCAGACCCTGATGTACTTCCTTTCATGTCCCTTACCTAGACCCCACACCAAGGCCTTCCTGCTCCTCTGATGCTGCTTGGCCTGCTGTGTTCATCCAGCTCTACACCTTGTTATCTCAGATTCTCCAGCATCTGCATTTCCTACTGTCCCTGTTATACATGGACTGCTTTCAGCACAGCTGTTCTCACCTACTCATTGTCCCCATTAACAGTTTTTTTTTTAATTTCTTCCAGCTTAATATCAACCATGCATTTGACGAAATGGTTGATATTAAGCCTGTCTTTGACGACCTGTGTTTATATCTGTCTGGGCTGTGTGTCCCCCATCCCCTCACTCCTTTCTCCGCCACCCCCCCACCCCGTCTTCAGCAAATATACCATATTTTGTTAGCTACTATTAGTTCTGGAGAAAGATCACTGGACTCAAAAATGTTAACTGTTTCTCTGTCGCCAAAAAAGCTGCCAGACTTTTTGAGTTTCTTTAGCACTTTCTGTATTTACGAACTGTAACATTAAAAGTGTTTCTTTCTTTCTCTCTCTCTCTCTCTCTTACCACAGATGCTGCGGGACCTATTGGGATTTACAAGCTATTTCTGTTTCTGTTTCAGACTTACGGCGTCTGCCGTTCTTTGTTTCATTTAACTTATTTCATTAAATTTACGCTTGCTCATTATAAACCTGCCCACAAATAGAAATGCGTGCTTGTCTGTCGCTCCATGTGTTCCCCTATTGTGACAGTATTCAACGCAATTAAACATGTCCTCGACCTCCTTGACTCTAGTAACAAAGACCAATAAGCAATGGAAGTTGAAGTGCAGACAATTAGATGTGCACTTGTGATGCCAAGTCTTGCAAGGCTGTGGGCCGAGTGCTGAGAAAATGGGCTTTCAAGAGTTACGTGATTGTTTTTGCCTGGCGCAGACCTAATGGCCCTTTCTCTGTGCTGTGGATCCATATACCTCTGTGCCTAAGACAGTTTCCAATTAATATTGAAGTGATTTTCTGAATCCACGGTGCTTTCCGATGACAGGTTCTGACCAGCTACTACTTCTGTACTCAAAAGATTCCTCATAATTTATAGTTATAGTTTTAAACAGAGACGGGAAGCATCTATTTTCTCTCTGAGGTTGGTGAGTTTTTTTTTGAATTCCCTTCCTTAAAAAACAGTGTGTGTAAAATCCTTAGGCGGAGGTGGGATGGATGCATGATTATAAACTGGGATGAAGGATTATCGAGGACATAAGCATGAATGTAGAGTTGATGGCTTATTAAATGGTGCAGTAGGGTGGAAAGGCTGAGTGGCTCCCCTTTGTTTCTTGTTCGCATGTTTCTGTCATTCTGATGTGCATTTTGCATCTAATTTCATGACAATATAGCTTCCCTCACAGAGAGCTGGGAACACAGCTCAGTCCAACATGAAAACCAGCCTTCAATCCACTGAATCCATCGACACAGGAAAAGCAACCAACGTAATTAACGACCCCTCCCATCCTGGATATACTCTTTGTCACCCCCTTCTGTTGGCAGAAAATAAAAAAAAACTTTGAAAACCCGTGCCAACAGATCCAAGAACAACTACTCCCTCACTGTTATCAGACTTTTGAACAGACCTCTCAGGTACTGAAGTTGATCTCTCTCTCTCTGTGCATTTTCTCTGTAGCTGTAACACTATATTCTGCATTTTGTTGCCTTACTCTGATGTCTTGATGTAAGGTATAATCTACCTCCATCGCCCACAAAACAGCACCTTTCACTGCATCTCAGTATATGATAATACTAATGCAAATAATACAAATCAAATTAAAATATTTCTGAAATTGAGCACAATATCCTGAAGTGCACTTGAGGCTTTGTTTTGAAAATTACAGGAGAGCAATGATTGTTGATGCTCACCTTTGGAGTATCATTTATCGAACTAAATTGCATCTTATCCTTCACTTTAATTTCAATGTCAAAGATTTCTTTGTAGTTAAGTGGGGGATCACCACAAATGAATGCCCACAATCACTCGTCTACTAATGACATGAAGACAATTTAATTCTGGGAGTGACACAGAACAATGACAGGTCAAAGCCACTCTATGAGCTAAACAGCAATTTCGGAGGCTCATCGACTCATCTGACCCTTAAAATCTGCAACACCACTTAGTAACATTTCAGTAGGACCTGATTTCTACTTTCATGTCTGTGTCCCATGTAATCTTATAAGGAGATATAGAATATTATCAAGACAAATGAGCTTACGTCTTCGAGGACAGTTCCAGTTAATGCATCCCAGCTGATCACTGCATCTGAAAATCATAATTATTCATGTAAAGAACAAGCATATGACTCAGAGCGCATTAAATATAAGTCCAGAGCCTTATACTTCCAATCTGTGAAGCAATTACTGGCATCAGGATTATAGACGAGTACAACTGACAGCTTAACTAACTATTTCACCACATTTGCTCCAGATGTTAAACTGTTGACGTATCATAAAACTGGACCTATATAAAACAGCTAGCCCACACGACTAGAGTATTGTGTGCAGTTCTGGAATCCACATTCTATGGGGACTGTGTTTGCAATGAAGAGAGTGCAGCAGAGATTTACCAGGGATATCACCTGGGGCCGAAGAGTTTTAGTTATGAAGAGACATTAGATAGGCAGAGATGAAAACAGAAACTGCTGGAGAAACTCAACAGGTCCGGTTCTAAAGGAGGGTTACTGGACTCGAAGCATTGACTCTGTTTCTCTGTCACCACAGATGCTGCCAAACCTGCTGAGTTTCTCCAGCACTTTCTACATCTATTCCAGATCTTCAGTAGGAGCAGTTCTTTGCTTTCTTTTGTTGGACAGATTGAGATTTTTTTTTTCCTTAGAGCAGAGGAGATTGACTTGGTTGGGGGCATGATTGAGATTTATAAAATGATGAGGGACATAAATAGAATAGACAGCAAGAAAGTTTTCCCCTTTGATAAGGGATCAGTGACGAGGGGGGATGGGGGCATTGATTGAAGGTTGGAGCAAGAGGTTTGAAGCCATGTGATTGTCACACAGAGGGTGGTGGGGAATCTGGAACTCGCTGCCTGAAAGGGAGGGAGAGGCAGAAATCCTTGTCATATTGAAGAAGGATTTAGATGTGTACTAGCAATGCCAAGGCTATAGGCCAAGTGCTAGGGAAATGGGATTAGGGAATAGAGAGCTGGTTGTTTTTTGACCGGCACAGACTTGATGGGCTGAAGGCCTAGTTGCTGTACTGTAGAACTCTGTGATTGAAACCACAGTTAGGAATGTGGAATTGGCTTTCCATTTAGATAGGATTCTATTCTGATGAAAGCCAGTGGAAGTAAACCCAGAAATTAGCAATTGCTTTTGGCAATTTATATACATGTACTGTTCCAGCTTATCCTTGAGGAGTATCTTAAACTCTGAATAGACACATTTTTAAAAATGTCACCAACATTCAGCTTCTTTTGAATTGCTATGGGTATTGCTTAGGAATGGTTTCGAGGTAGAAAAGTGATTTGAAAGAGGAAGTTAGGAGCTTGCAAAAGGATAGAGAGATGAAGTGAATGGGCAAATATGTGGCGAATGGAGGGCAATTTGGGAAAGTATAACATTGGTCATTTTAGCAGAAAGATTAAGAAGGAAGCACATCTAAATGTTGAGAGATTGCAAACATCTGAGGCACCAAAGGATTTTGGTGTCCTGTTGCATGAATCACATGTTAGTCTGAAGGCACAATAAGTTTTCAAGAATACTAGCATGGCCTATTGAAAGGGCAAATGAATGCAAAAGTAGGAATGTCATGCTTCAGCTTTAAAGGTGATTGGTAATTCTGCATCTGGAGTACCAGACAGGACTGCTCACTGTGCTTACAGAAGGATGTTAATATTTTGAAAGCAGTTCAGAGAAGGTTTACCAGACTAATCCCTGGAATGAGTGTATTGCTCCATGAGGAAAAACCTAGACAGGCTAAGCCCTGTAATCTTTGCAGATCAGAATATTCAGAGGCAACTGAATCAAAACAGATAATATCCTGAGGGGTGGATGTGGAGAGGATGTTTCCTCTTGTGGGAGAATCTAGAACTAGGGATCGCTATTTAAACATAAGGAGGTGCCTATTTAAACAGAGATGAAGAAATATTTTCTCTCTCAGAGAACTGACAGTCTTCGGATACCCCTTCCTCAAAAGACAATGGATTCAGAATCTATTTGTTTTTGAGGCAGAATGAGATAGATTCTTGATCCCCAAGGAGGTGAATGATTATCGGGGGAAGGGGGTGATATGCAAGAATGTAGGGTTGAGGTTAAAATTAGATCAGCCGTGATCTCATTGAATAGTGGAGCAGGCTGAAAGGCTGACTCTTGTCACTTACGTTTGCACTGAGGAATGTGTAACATCTCTTAAGTTTGCCATATCACTCAATCTATGTTAGGGGACAGTTCAGAAAAGAAAATGAGGGGCAAGGCTTTGTTGTGATTGTTCAAGACCCTTGCCAAATATTTTGTTTTGATAGTAATTATTAACTGAAAACTGTAAGACAAGGAAATTGAAATAAAATACCAGGAATAAACCTACTGTGTCAACAAAGAGTCACACAGTAACGATTATCAAGTACCAACTCTCACTAATGCGGCATATTTATTTTTATATGATGGTTTTACTAAGAATGCCTTTAAAAAGAAAAAAAAAAAAGGAATTCTGTCCAATAAAAATCAAAAATGCAACATAAACTCACATAGGGGCCACTTTGCAAGTTGAACTATTCAATTCTGCGTAGCTGGATCAGATTATGATTTGATTACCAAATGTTAAATATTCCTGAATACATCTGTCTTTTCCTACGGACTGAGAACATTAAGACCTAGAAACTCCCCTTTATTGATATCACAGATAAATATTATTGAAGTCAGTCTATTTGTCCATCTGGGGGCAAAAAATTTACAATAATTCAACTTTCAGATTTATTCAGCTTGACAGTGTACACCAGTTACAAAGTGTACAGTATTTGAAAGCAACATTGGAATATGGGAGCAGGGTAGATAAAGATAAACTATTTCTGCTACTTTGGGATTCTGGAACTGGAGGAATAGTCTGAGAATTAGGTCCAGATCATTTGGGAAAGATGTCAGGAAGCATTTAGAATCATGATGTCACCCAGCACAGAAACAGGCCCTTTGGAAAATGTTGTCCATCAGGTTCCAATGGCATATTTCCCCTCTCACCTTTAACCTATGCCCTTTAGTTTTGGAATTCCCTGACCTGGCAAAAAGACTTTGGCCTGTTCACCTTATCCATGTCCCTTATGATTATGTAACCCTTTAAAAGGTCAGCTCTCAATTTCCTGCTCTCCGAGGTAAAAGTCATGGTCTATCCCATCTCTCCCTATAATTCAAACCCTCCAGTCCCGTCAACGCCCTTGTAATTGTTTTCTCTGCTCCTTTTCCAATTGAACAGCATTCTTCCTGTAACCAGAATCCTACACAGTATTCTAAAGGTAGCCTCACCAAAATCCTGAACAGCCACAAGATGGTGTCCTAGCTCCTCTACTCAATGTTCTGACCAATGAAGGAAAGTATGCAAAAGGCCTTCTTCATCACATTGTCTACCTGTGATGCCACTTTCACGGAACTATGCACCCGCAACCCTGGTTCCCTCTGTTTGACAACACTCCTCAGGGTCCTACTGCTAACTTAATAAGTCCTGTCCTGGTTTGTCTAATAAATATACACCACTTTTCACTTATCTAAGTTCAACTCCACCTGCCACTTCTTGGGCCATTGGCCCATCTGATCAAGATATCTTTGTACTCTTACATAAGCTCATTCAAACTTCTACTCACAAAGTGTTGGGGAGGTTTGGAACTCTCTCCCACAAATGTTAATGGACGCTGATTTTAATTCTAGGATTTTTTTTTTCTTAAGTGAATACATCAGGGGAACAGGGGTTGAAGACTGGTATACGGCATTAGGCTACAGATCAGCAATGAACGGCAGAACAGCCTGGAGGGGCTGAAAGGCGTACTCTTGTTTCTGTGTTCTTGAGTATTACTATAAAGTTGGATCCTAACACTCACAGTCGCATGTGTTCGTCCCGGTATCTTGACCCGACGTTACAGATCCTTCCCTGAAACCAACAACAAACATTCAGTTGGCATTTTACATTTCATTTGTTCTGACCTTTGACAGTGACCTAATTGTCTAACTGCCAAAACCTAAAGAGTCAGCAAAATTTGATAAAGTAACTTATGCAAGTGGGAGAAATCTCATAAATAACAGACAGAAAGAGAACAATAAACCCATTTAATATTGCATTGTTATTCATCTCAGATGCATAAGGAAGACAATCAGTTGGATTAAGGGGAAATGGATGGCCCAATGGTGTTATTGCCAAAATATCAATCTAGAGGCCCAGTAATGTTCTGAGGGTCTGGGCTCAATTCTACCATGGTGGAATTCTACCACTTTTTTTTTTCTAAAGTCTGTAATTATGTGTTTAATAATTAACATGATTTGTTTTTGCTTGAAAAGCCCACCTCTCACTATATGAGGAGTGGTTGAGGACTCTGGGTCGGTAATCATTAGAGTTTGGAAGGATAGTGGGGGTGTCAGGATCTATTTGAAACTCAAAGAACACGGAGAAGCCTGGATAGAATGGCAGTGGAGAAGACGTTTCCACTAGTAGGAGAGTTTGGAACGCGATTGTAAAGCCTCAGAGTTGATAGGATGACCCTTGAGAACTGATATGAAGGTGAATTTCTTCAGCCAGAGCATGGTCAATCTGTGGAATGCTGTGGAGGCCAACACTGGGTGCCTTTAAGACAGAGATAGAAGGTTCTTGCTTGTTCAAGGGTTACAGGGAGAATACAGAAGAATGGGGTTGAAAAATATATCAGCCATGATGGAATGGCCGAGCAGACTCAATGTAATGAATGGCTTAATTCTGCTCCTATGTAATCTGCCATCCTTACTAGGTCTGGCCTACATGTGACTCCAGGCCTACAGCAATGTATTAGAGATGTGCCATAAATTCTGGCTCAGTCACATTCCATGAATGAAATTTTAAACAAACAAATTGCATCCAAGTTACATAAGTGCCTTGCTACAAAACATTTAACGTTCTCACTTCATGTGTGAAGATGGGAAATGTTTACGTCCTTATCCTCAGAGGAGCAGATTGTTCTGTTTGACTCATCCACGCCAAAGTTTTGTGTTCCACTTGACACTTTACATTGTCATATAACTCGATAAATATAAAAATCACTTGTAAGTGACCTTGCTTGTCTTTAAGTAGGCGAGCATTAAATGTGGAAATGAGGTTCAGTTTTGGATTTTTATTTTATGCAAACTAAGTTGTTTGATATTATGATGACTACCTGAAGCTGATTGCGTTGTTTTTGCACTTCCTACAGACTCAAAACATTAAACCAGTCCTTTCTATCAATCATTAACTGGCCTCTCGCAGATCAGAATTCAAAATTGATAAAATACAATAAAGAACTGCAGATGCTGGAGATCAGATACAAAAACTGAAAGCGCTGGAGAAAGTCAGCAGGTCTGGCAGGATATGTGGAAAAAATGTAGAGTTAATATTTCGAGTCTAGTGACCCTTTTTCAGAAGGTTTGTGGTCTGAACACCGATCACTGGTCTCGAAGTGTTAATCTGTTCCTCTCTTTCTCCCTCCGCAGATGCTGCTAGACCTGTTGAGTTTATCCAGCATTCTCTGTGTTGATAAGTTGTAATATTAACACTGTTTTTCTCTTCTCTCGCTCTCCGCACAGATGTAGCACATCTGTTGAGTTTATCCTACACTCTGTGTTGATAACTTGTAATGTTAACACTGTTTTTCTTCTCTCTCTCTCTCTCTCTCTACACAGATGTAGCACATTTGCTGAGTTTATCCAGCACTATCTGTGTTGATAACCTGTAACATTAACGCTGTTTCTCTCCCTCTTTCTCTCTCCACAGATGCGCCCAGACCTGCTGAATTTCTCAAAGAATTAAAAAAAGCAGTTCAACATAAATACTCCATTACCATTGGCCATTTTTCAGTTGCATTTCATTAATTTGTTCCTTATTTCTAAAAGACCATTGTGTCTAATGTGTTCCTTTAATATCCAAATACTTTACGCCAATAGTATCTAAGGGTTTAAATAGAATGTTGACACCCATATCAGACATATGATCGCTTTCAAACTCACCACCTCTACAATCATTGAAGACAAGGGATGTGGGAATACTATGCTGTTTCCCTTCGAGTCTCACACCATCCTGATTCTCTTTCCTTCACTGTTACTGGGTGAGAATACTGGAACTCCCTTCTTTCAAATCAATGTAGATGTAAATACCTATATCACCATCTGAAAGATCCAGAAGTCAGTTCAAATGGTGCTCCCAAAGGGCACTCAGAGTTGGGCATATCCTAGCCAGCAGTACCCCCACAGCTCATGCATTAACCATTGAGAAATAATATTCGAAGTGTCTCTACTGGTCCACGAATCTGAATCTACTCAATCAAGTAAATATTTCCTACCGATGTCTCTCTCCTCAATGCTTTTGCATTCTTTCTGAGATGTGGAATTCTGAAATGTATGTAATAGTTTACTCAAAGGCAAACCACTGCACAGTGGCATTCACTCCAATTTGCTGTCCCCACTGGAAATACTGTGTAACCTGAGAAATGCAATCACCCTGATATGTATCACCCTGAATACATTGCGAACTTTTGTTCTGCTTGTCAAGATAGCAATTGATCATAGTGTTCGAATGTCATATTAGAGGCATGCAAAGTAAAGACAAGAAATTTACAATTCAAAACTTGTATTACGAAATACAAAATGCAATATTGTGTCTCACCTGTTCCTGCCTGAATGGTTTAGTTTGAACATAGGATAAAAGAAGAGACAAATATCAGATATATATCAGAGATCACATTTCAGACATATTTCTACTTATTTTGATGAAGACAGACTTTAGCAAAGAAACATTTCATAGAATCCCGATGGTGCAAAAAGAGGCCATTCGCTCCATTGAGAGCGCATCTACCCTCCCAAGACCATCCCACCCAGACTCCCAACCAAGTCTTAGATTCCAGAGTCATACAGCACGGAAACTAACCCTTTGGCCCAACTGGTCCATGCTGACCAGGTCTCCCAAAATGAGCTAGTCCCATTTGCCTCCATTTTGCCCATATCTCTCTAAACCTTTCCTATCTATGTATTGCCTAACCATCTTTTAAATATTGCAACTGTACTTGCATCTTTCACTTCCTCTGGCAGATCATTACCATTCCACATACGAACCACCCTTTGTGTGAAGCAATTGCCCCTCAGGTTCCTTTTAAATCTTTCCCGTCACACCTTAAACCTATGCCGTCTAATTTTAGACTTCCCATCCTGGAGGAAAGACCCTTCAACCTCCTATGCTCCAGTGAAAAAGTCCCAGTCTATCCAGCATTTCTTTATAACTCAAATCCTCCAGCACAGGCTACATCCTCCTAAATCTTTTCTGCGCCTACTCCAATTTAATAATGTCCTTCTTAGAGCAGGGTGTCCACAACTGTATACAGCACTCCAAAAGTGGCTGCACCAATATACTGTACAAACTCAATATGTAACTCAGCATTTCCCATGGCTAATCCACCTAGTCTTCACACTTCAGATCTATTTAGCATGGCCAATCCACCTAGCATGCGTATCTTTGGACTGCAGGAGCAAATCAGAGCATCCAGAAGAAACCAATGCCAACATAGAGAAAACATACAAATTCCATGCAGACAGTCACCCAAAGCTGGAATCAAACCAAGGGCCCTCACACTGTAAGACAACAATGCTATCCCAGCTCAGAGAGGCAAGGGAGGAAATAGTTGAGGCATTGGCAGATATCTTCACATCCTCATTGACCACAGGCGAAATTCCAGAGGACTGGAGATTAGCAAGTGAGGGGGAAAGCTTAAGAAAGATGTGTGAGGAATGATTTTCATGCAGAGAGTGGTAGCAGCTTGGAATGCACTACCAGAAGAGATGGTGGAAGGGGGCAAATTGAAGACATTTAAGGAGCACCTAGATCGGTACATGAATAGGGAGGAAATAGAGGGATACGGATCGAAAAATGGCAGGTTTGTATTTAGATTAATTGGGGCATGATGAGCGGCATGGGCTTGGATGGCCAAAGGGCCTGTTCCTGTAGTGTACTTTCTCATTTTCAGATTCATTTTTTTCTAACCACTGAGCCACCATACCACTGACATGATGCACCACTTCTCTGGAAAAGTAATGGAAAATATACAGGGTTAACAAGGTGTGGAGCTGGATGAACACAGCAGGCCAAGCAGCATCATAGGAGCAGGAAAGCTTGACATTTCGGGCCTAGACCCTTCATCAGAAAAAATATACACCTTGTTTGTACGCCACACACGAAATAAACAGCACTTAAAAGGACAGAGAGGCCTACTTCCCTGTTTTCTTATGCTCAATATTGTACCCCTATTCCAGAATTTAGTGAACGGTTTCATTCTGCCAAATCGTTTGCTGCTGAACAAGGGGAGCAAGTCTTCAAATTTTTTTTCAAACAAAAGGTTGAAGTTTAAGAGGTCACTTTGCTTAGCTGGCTGGATGGCTGCTTTAAAAAGGTAGAGTGATGCCAATAGTGTGTGTTCAATTTGTACACCAGCTGGGGTTACCGTGCAGTATTCTCTATTACAAACTCCCCCATTGCCTGAGTTCTGGTGACCCACAGGTTAAACCACCACCAGCTGTCTCTCTCTAAACAGAGTTTCTCTGTGGTGGGATAAGATGGTGGTGACTTTACTTTAAAACAAAATAAGGGTCATTGGGTCCAAAACATTAAATTTATTTCTCTCTCTCTCCACAAATGCTGCCAGACTGGCTGAGTTTCTCCAGCAATTTCTGTTTTTGTGCCTTTCAGATCTCCAGCATCCTGCACTTCTTTGTTTTATTACAGTACAGCCAGAGAATGTCTGCTCATAGAAAATTAATGCTATCGGCATCAATTCCTCTCATTGGAGATGTTACAGTAAAGAAAACTTCCTGAGAGGCACAGTCCCTCTCTCTCATCAGAGGTGGTTTCACCTGAGGGTCACCACACCTCAGGGGAAGATAGAGGGTGAGAAGGAGAGTCCTTCATGTTGGCCTCAGCCAGTACTAGATTTGAACCTACACTGTTGGCATCATTCTCACATGGTGCTGTAGATAGATAGCAGATTTAAGCACTGGTATATATGTCAAGTGAATTAGACATGATAATCCTTCAGCGTATTAGAGTCATAGAGTCACACAGCATGGAAATAGACCCTTCGGCCCAACTCTTTCACGCTGACCAGGTCCCCTTAACTGAAAGAGTCCCAATTGTCTGCATTTGGCTCATGCACCTCTAAACTTTTCCTACCCATGTACCTTTCCATGTGTCTTTTAAATGTTTTCATTGTTAACCATTCCTCTTGCAGCTTATTCCATAAATGCACTATTCTGTGCAAAAGTTGCCCCTCAGGTCCCTTTTAAGTCTTTCGCCTCTCATCTTAAACTTATGCCCCTTAGTTTTGAACTCACCTACCCTGGGGTAAAGACCTTGGCTATTCACCTTATTGATGCGCCTCACGATCTTATAAATCACATTGCTATTTCAAGTGCAGATACCTGTTTTAATGATTGCTATTGTACAGATCGAAATGATGATGAGCAGAAGTAGCAGGAGGCCAGAGCCTAGAATAAGCAAAAGTTGCGTAAAGATTCCATCTGTAACACACGGACAAAAACAATGTCAAATGGCTTATGTTTGCAACAACAGTTTACAAATGCATACATTGGCCTGAGTCCTCTGGAAACATGCTCTCAAATCATCATTTGAATATCTCAACAGTTTAAATTATAAATCAGGAACAAATCTGATTGCGATACACACAGTCACAGGGAGGTGATGTTGGAGCTGCACAGGACAACAGCTGGAGCAACTGTGTGCAGTTCCAGTCTCTGCACTATGAGAAAGATGTGTTTGCACTGGAGGGGGTACAGTGAAGATTCACCAGGATGTTGCCAGGGCTGGAACATTTCAGCAATGAAGAGAGACTGGATTAGCTCGGGTTGTTTTCTTCAGAGCTGAGGATCCTAAGGGGTGACCTGAAGGAGGTGTGGAAGATTATGAGGGCCATGAACAGGGGGATAGGAAGCAAGTGTTCCACTTAGTCAAAGGGTCAATAACGAGGAATCCTTATTTTAAAGTGAAAGGCAGGAGGTTTAGAGGTGGATTTGAAGACGTTTCAACCAGAAGGTGGTGGGGAACCAGATGCACTGCCTTGAAGTGTAGTGGAGGCAGGAAATCTCACAACCTTTTAAACTTGGACGAGCACTTGGACTGTCATGACATTCAAAACAATGGAGCCTACTGTGGGTAAATGGGACTAGTGTAGATTTAGAATACCATCTGCAGTACAGCATCGAAGGGCCAAAGGGCCACTTTAGTACTGTAGGATGCCACAGTCACTACTGTTGTCTTAATTAGCAAAATCAATGCTCTTACATTTTGAAGATTCTGAGTTTAAGTGGGCTTCTTAACAATCAAAAACATTAGCTCTCTCTTTGGTAAAATGAAGGAAGAAAAGAACAGCGGATGGTGGAGGGCGTGGGGGCATAGATTTAAAATGACATGCAAACCAATCCAGGATGACGTGAGAAAAATCTTTTTCACCCAGCGAGTGGAATGTACTGCCCAGGAATGTGGTGGAGGCAGGTTCGATTGAGGTATTTGAGAGGGATATTGGTAAGAAATGGTGTGTGCAGGGATATTAGGGTGGAGAATGGCAGGAGGTTGGTACTGGGGGATAGAATGGCTGCAGGCACAATGGACAGAATGGTCTCTTTCTGCTCCATAATAATTCCTTGAATCTTAGGGCTACAATGATTTTTTTTAGTACGTATGCCTAATCATCATTTCATAACACAACAAAATTAGCTTCTCCTGTAATCAGAGCTGAAAATGTTTGGTCAAGAAGGGTTCTGTTTTCCCATTGTTGCTTTTCTTCATAGTGATACATTTTTTGCAAAAGTCCAGAGCCGACTCACCTGAACGGTGCGGGATACATTTGTCCGATTCTATCCATCTCCCACCAATGTCTACTTGATAACTACATGAGTAATGAACGCTCTTGTTTTCAAATCGAGGAACCAAGACATCAAAGGCCGCAGAACTCTGGTCATCCGTCACTTGAGTGGAATGAATGGGAGTTTGAGAAATCCCGTAGAAAATAAATCTCATAGAAGGATAGCGAATCGGCGCTGTACAATTCATAGTGACATTTTGACCCTCTCCAATAAGATAATCATGAAACTCCAACAGACAGGTTGGTTTTCGTACGTGGTCTAAGCAGGAAAATTAAATAGAAAGCAATCATTAAATTCAAGCTCTAAAAACAACAAAATTTTGTTGAGGGTGGTGAGAGCTTTTGTTACAAGCATATAGTTTATGCACTTATTTGGGTTAACTATAGGCATTGCCACATTGTAACCATATCCACAAACACCCTCCACCGATGCTCAGTAGCAGCAAAGTGTACCATCCTGGAGATGCCCTGCAGACATTCGCCAAAGATCCTCAAAACAGCACCTTCCAAACCCATGAGATAACACAGTGTGGAGCTGGATGAACGCAGCAGGCCCAGCAGCATCAGCGGAGCAGGAAAGCTGAAATTTCGGGTCCAGGCCCAAACCCACGACCACTTCCATCTGGAAGGCGGAAGGCAGCCGATACATGGGAACACCAACCCCTGCGGGTTTACCTCCGAGCCGCTCATCTGCCCGATTTAGAAATATCTAAGCTGTTTCTTCAGCGTCACTGACTCAAAATCCTGGAATTCCTTCCCTCAAGGTATTGTGGGTCTACCCATTTGGACTACAGCGGCTCAAGAGGACAGCTAACTATCACATTTCTCAAGGAAGCAATTCGGGAAGATGGGGCAAGAAATGCTGGGCCCGGTCAGGAACACCCATGTCCCGTGGGAGAATAACAAAACAAAAAAACACCGGTGAAACAGTACAGGATTGTATATGAATAAATCAATCCTAATCGATTTTTGAATATAAACCTGATCTGTTTAGGAGGAGAAGGGTCTAGGCCTGAAACATCATCGTTCCTGCTCCTATGATGCTGCTTGACCTGCTGTGTTCATCCAGCTCCACACCTTGTTATCTCGGATTCTCCAGCATCTGCAGTACCTTTTATCTCTGATAAAACTTTAAATGCAGTACGCTTGTAAGAGGCACTCACCAATTATCGTCAATATCATTGGATTGCTTCGCTTTGAATAGATCAATCGCTCTGCAATGACCGTGGTGTACATGCATTCGTAGTGTTCCACACCAAGATTCACTGTCTCCGTGATGTTAAATACTGTCTGTCTCCCCTTCATGACTATAGGGGGCGCCACGTCCAGTAAGTTCTCGTGTTTGTACAGATAAAACATCTTGACTGAGTCTTGAACCGGAGCTTCGCAAGTAAACAGTAACAATTCCCCCTTAAGGACTGTTGTAAAATTCAGGTTCAGGGAAATCCCTGGTTCTAAAGGACGATCTGAAATGGGATTCAAGTTTCAATTTGTGCAGCATTTAAGTTTATAGTCATCTCTATTCATGTCTAATACAATTTGTAATGCCTTTCACAGGAGCAGCGACTGAGGGCTCTGGATCTGTACACAATAGAGTTTAGAAGGACGAGGGTGGATCTCATTAAAACTTACAAAGTACCGAGAGGCCTGGATAAAGCGAATATGGAGAAAATGTTTCCACTTGTAGGAGAGGCTGGGACCAGATTGCACAGCCTCAGAGTGATGGGATGATGCTTTAGAACTGAGATGAGGAGGAATTTCTTCAGCCAGAGGGTGGTGAATCTGTGGAACTCATTGCAGCGGAGGGGTGTGGAGTCCATGACATAGAGTGCATGTGCGTCAGCGATAAATAGGCTCTTGATTGTTAAGGGGATCAAGGTTGACAGGGAGAAAGCAGGAGAATTGGTTTGAGAAACGTATCAGCCACGATCGAATGGCAGAACAGCCTGAATGGGCCAAAGGGCCTAATTATGCTCCCACGTCTTATGGCCTGAAGGTGGTAAACCAAGTTCGAAATATTACTAAACTCACCGAGAACAGGGACAGAAACAGACAAGCTGGTCTCAGAGTCTATCAATCGTCTGGCCATTATGGTCCGATAGGCACACCTGTACTCCCCTGTCTCGTTGACTACAATCTGAAAACTGACAGAACTGGACCCGTTTTGTTCACGGATCTGTTGAAGAGAATGGCCATTGATGATTTTGTACAAATAAAACCCACGGACTGTGTACGGAATGTCCACTCGACATACGATGCTGACGGATTCGCCTTTCAGAAATATCTTTAGAGACTCGTTTAGCTCGATTTCTGGCATTTTTGGACGTTCTAAAAGAAAACGGGAAATGAAAAGATAGTGGCGGTTAGCATTGATTCCCCAGAGGGAAACAGACGGGTGAAATTGAAAGAGCAGAGGTTAGTGGTCAATTCCACTCACCGATCACGGTCAAATACAGCTTCTCGCTGAGCTCTGAACACCTTCGTTGCCCCGAGATAATTATGTAGTGTTTACACGTATAATAGTCTGCCACCTGAATTTGGACAGTGGCGAAACTGCACTTTTGCTCAGCAAAGTGCATGCGCCTCCTCTGCTCACTGGTGTGCAGATAGAAACTGTAAGACGATGATTGGAAATCTACACTGCAGGTAATGTTAACCAACTCGCCTCTGACAAAGACGCGGTCAGAATGATTCAGGGAGATGCTCAGTTTCCGTGGTTTATTTGTCAGGAATTTGGGAAAAGAAACAAACTGATATGGACGGTAATTAATGAGACTCTAGAAACACGAGTAACACCAATAAGAGGCACCCGCCTTTTCTCGTCAATATCATTGGATTGTTTTGCTTCGAATCGATCAATCGCTCTGCAATGACCATGGTGTAAGTGCATTTGTATTGTTCAGCTTCAGGATTCACTGTCTCCGTGATGTTAAATATTACAGCTTGTCTCCCCTTCATGACTATAGGGGGAACTACGTTCAGTGAGTTCTCATGTTTGTACAGATAAAATATCGTCTGAGTCTTGAACCCGAGCTTTGCAAGTCAACAGTGACAATTCCCCCTTAAGGACTGTTGTAAAGTTCAGGTTCAGGGAAATCCCTGGTTCGAGAGGACGATCTGAAATGGGATTCAAGTTTCAATTTGTGCAGCATTTAAGTTTATAGTCATCTCTATTCATGTTTAATACAATTTGTAATGCCTTTCACAGGAGCAGCGACTGAGGGCTCTGGATCTGTACTCAATAAGTTTTGACGTCCGAGGGTGGATCTGATTGAAACTTACTGAATACTGAGAGGCCTGCATAAAGTGAAAGTGGAGAAAATTATTCCACTTGTAGGAGAGACTAGGATCAGATGGCTCAGCCTCAGAGTGTAGGTACGCCCCTTTACAACTGAGATGAGGAGGGAATTTCTTCAGCCAGAGGGTGGTGAATCTGTGGAACTCATTGACGCAAAGGGCTGCAGAGTCCAAGCCATGGGGTGTGTATAAGACAGAGACAAATAAGTTCTCGATTGGTAAGGGGATCAAGTGTCACAGGGAGAAGGCAGGAGAATGGGTCTGAGAAACATATCATCCACGATTGACCTTGAAGAGGGTAGCTGCTTGGTGACCCTGACTGGCTGAGCTGGGGGAGATCCACAATAGTGCAGTCACTTCTTCCAGAAGGTGTTTTGCGGAGGGGCTGTTGTCAAGAGAAGTGGGAGATCCACGATGCCTCCAGTGTCTCAGATGACTACATGTACAGGAAGTGCACTCAACTGCAGCCCTTCACAGACCGCATGCATAGTTTGGAGCGGCAATTGGATGCACTTAGGAGCTTGAAGATGGCAGAAAGCATCATAGGCAGCAGTTTTAGAGATGTGGTGAGACCCAAGGTGCAGGCAGATAGATGCATGACCACTAGAAGGGAAGGCTAATTACAACAATTTTAGGCAGTAACTGAAGATTGTAGATTGGAGGCAGATGTTTGAGGGCTAACCAACATATGGTATGTGGGTGGCTTTCAAGTGTAAGTTGCTGGGAACTCAGGAACTGCATGTTCCTTTAGGGATGAAGGATAAGTATGGAAAGTTTAGGGAACCTTGGATAATGAGAGATATTGTAAGCTTAATCAGAAAAAAAAGCATTTATCAAGACTAAGAGGCTAGAAACACACGAAGCTAGGGTGAAATAAAAGGAAAGTCAAAACAAACTTAAGGAAGGAGTCAGCGGATCTAAAAGAGGTCATGAAAAATCATTGGTCAACAGGATTAAAGAAAATCCCAAGGTTCTTTTTAAACATATAAAGAGCAAGAGGTAGCCAAGGGTTGGCCCACTCAAGGACAAGGAAGGGAATTTAAGTCTGGGGCCAGAGGAAATGGGAAGGTATTAAGTGATTACTTTGCGTCAGTATTTACCATAGAGAAGGACAAGGTCAATGATGTGTCTGGGGAAGGGTGTGTAGATAGTTTAGGTCATGTTGAGATTAAAACGGAGGAGGTATTGGGGGTCTTGTAAAACATTAAGGTAGACAAGTCCCCAGGCCCTGTTGAGATATACTCCACAATACTAAGAGAGGCAAGGGAGGAAATTGATGGGGCATTGAAGGAAATCTTTGTATTCTCACTGGCTACGGGGAGGTCCCAGAGGATTGGAGAACAGCCAATGTTGCTCCTTTGTTTAAGAAGGGCGGCAAGGATAATCCAGATAATTACAGGCCTGTGAGCCTGACATCAGTGGTAGAGAATAATTGGAGAGAATTCTTCAAGACAGGATTTACTCCCACCTGGAAATCAGTGGGCGTATTAGTGAGAGGCAATATGGTTTTGTGAAGTGAGGGGGGTTGCGTGATCGTGTCTCACTAACTTGGTTGAGTTTTTTGAAGAAGTGATGAAGATGATTGATGAGCGTAGGGCAGTGGATGCTGTCTGCATGGACTTCAGTAAGTCCTTTGACAAGGTCCCTCACGGCAGGCTGATACAGAAGGTAAAATCGTACGGGGTCACAGGTGATCTTGCAAGATGGATAAAAAAAGAACTGGCTCGGTCATAGAAGACAGATGGTAGCAGTGGAAGGGTGCATTTCTGAATGGAGGGCTGTGACTAGCGGCATTCTTCAGGGAGCAGTGTTGGGACCTTTGCTGCTTGTAACATATACAGATGATTAGGAAGATAATGTAACTGGTCTGATTAGTAAGTTTGTCGATGATACAAAGGTTGGTGGAATTGCGGATAATGATGAAGACTGTCAAAGGATATACTGGATATAGATCGGTTGGTGACATGGACAGAAAGATGGCACATGGAGTTTAATCTGGAAAAATGTGAGCTAATCATTTCAGAAGATCTAATCCAGGTGCAAAATATACAGTAAACGGCAGGACCCTTTAGACTACGGATAAGGTGAGGGATTTGGGTGTAGATATGCGCAGGCCACTGAAAGTGGCAAGGCAGGTGGAAAAGGTAGTCAACAAGGCATATGGCATGCGTGCCTTCATCGGCCGGGGCACTGAGTTTAAAAATTGGCAGATAATGTTGCAGCTTTATAGAACCTTAGTTAGGCCGCATTTGGAACATTATAAAGAATTCTGGTCACCACACTACCACAAGGATGTGGCGGCTTTAGAGAGTGTATGGAAAATATTTACCAAGATGTTACCTGGTATGGAGGGCATTAGCTATAAGGAGAGGTTGGAGAAACTTGGGTTGTTCTCACTGGAACGACGGAGGTTGAGGGGCGTCCTGATAGAGATCTGCTAGATTATGAAGGGCATGGACAGACTGGACAGTCAGAAGGTTTATCCCAGTGTGGAAACATCAGTCACCGGGGGCCATGGGTTTAAGGTGCGAGGGGCAAATTTTAAAGGTGAATTTTTTTTACACAGAGGGTGGTGGGTTCCCTGAACTCACTGCCAGGGCAGGTAGTGGAAGCAGATACTATAGTGACTTTTAAAGGACATCTTGGCAAATACATTAATAGGATAGGAACAGAGGGATACGGTCGCCGGAAGGGTAGGGGTTTCTAGTTCTGACGGGGAGCATGACGGTGCAGGCTTGGAGGGACGAAGGGCTTGTTCCTGTACTGTAATTTTCCTTGTCGTTTTGATGATCGAATTGCAAAGCAAACTCAGTGGGCCAAAGGGCTTAATTCCGCTCCCATGCCGTATGGTCTAAAGGGACTACACGAAGCTCAAAATATTGCTAAACTCACCGAGAACAGTGACAGGAATAGAAACGCTGACCTCAGAGTTTATCAATCGGCTGATTGTTATGGCCCGATAGGCACACCTGTACTCTCCTGTCTCGTCGACTACAACCTGGAAACTGACGGAAGTGGTCCCGTTTTGTTCACGGATCTGTTGAAGAGAACGGCCATTGATGATTTTGTACAAGTAAAACCCACGGACTGTGTACGGAACGTCCACTCGACATACGATGCTGACGGTTTCGCCTTTCAGAAATCCTCTTGCAGACTCGTTTAGCTCGATTTCTGGCATTTTTGGACGTTCTGGAAGGAAACAGGAAATGAAAAGGCGGTGGAGGTTAGTATTGATTCCCTAGGGCGAAACAGGCGCGTGAAATTGAAAGAGCAGAGGTTAGTGGTCAATTCCACTCACCGATCACGGTCAAATACAGCTTATCGCTGAGTTCTGAATACTTTCGTTGCCCCGAGATGTTTATGCCGCACCCACACATATAATAGTCTGGTACAGCCGCCTGAATTTGGAAAGTGGCGAAGCTCCGCTTTTGCTCAGCAAAGTGCATGCGCCTCCTCTGCTCACTAGTGAGCAGATAGAAACTGTAAGACGATGATTGGAAATCTACACTGCAGGTAATGTTAACCAATTCGCCCCGGACGAAGACGCGGTAAGAATGATTCAGGAAGATGCTCGGTTTCCGTGGTTTGTCTGTCAGGAATTTAAGAAAAAAAAAACAAACTCATATGAACAGTAATTAACGTCACTCGAGAAGCTCTACACCATCCAGGAACAAACCAACTCCCGTTTGACTGGTACCACAATCACAAGCACCCACTCCCTCCACCAACGAAGCTCAGTGGCAGCAGCGTGTATCATCTACGAGGTGCACTGTAGATATTCACCAAAGATCCTCAGGCAGCACTTTCCAACCCCAGAGATAATAGGAACTGCAGTTGCTGGAGAATCCGAGATAACAAGGTGTGGAGCTGGATGAACACAGCAGGCCAAGCAGCATCCTATGCTCTATGATGCTGTTTGGCCTGCTGTGTTCACGCAGCTCAAACCTTGTTATCTGAAATAAATCTTTGCTTATGTTAGAGACAGGCGATAAACAAATCACTTGTGAACGAAGACTCTGCACATTATTCTTTGAATGTTCATGCACTCAGTGTGTATCTACAAACTTCTTCACTGAGTTTGCTCTTCACTTATATCACTGAGACATGCATTCACCAATTATTATCCACAAGACTCACTGTTGAAAATCACCAAAGATCCTCAGACAGTACCTTGCAAACTCATTAATCACTTCCATCTGGAACAACAAGGGCGGCAGACACATGATGCCGCCACCCACTTCAAGTTTCCCACTGAGCCACTCACCATCCCGACTTGAAAATAGATCAGCCGTTCCTTCAGTGTTGCTGGGTCAAATCCCGGAATTCCCTCCCTAAGGGGCATTATGGGTCTACCTACAGTACGTGGACCGTAGCAGTTCAAGATGGTAGTTCACCACGTTCTCGAGGGACAACTAAGGATGGGGCAATAAATGTTGAGCCCGACCCTCCAGGAGATAACGAAAGGAAAACTTTGCACTGCTGGAATGAATTAAAAATGAAAAATCCACAGAAAATTAATATGGATTAACTATAAGCATTACCACTTACCAATTATTGTTGTATATATTGGGTCACTGTGCTCCGAGCTCATCCGACGTTGCTCCAGTGCAATTTCACAAGTGCAGGTAAAAATTTCAAATGTGTTTATTTGAACTTCAAAATTTGCTACGTGGTAATTGGCGTCGCTTTGAACATCTGACTGTCTCAGCTTTGTCCCATTCCTGTGCAAATGCAGCGAGCTGCATGAATATTTGGAGCTCACGTAGCATCTGATTTTAGCACGGTTTCCACGGATAAATGTGTTGAAGCCACCATCCAATGCAATGGAAGGGGTCACGGGACGTTCTAAAAGAGACAGAGAAAAGAAAACAGAGAGAGAGTTACCGTGGAGAAAGAAAATAGAGAAATGTCTGCAAGCAAACCAAAATATGAAGAGTGAACAGCGAATGGTGTCAAAGATATGAACCAAAAGCAGAGCATTGCTAGAGAAACTCAGCAGGTCTGTCCGCCTCTTTGTAGAGAAAGAAAGAAAGAAATAGAGAGGGGTCGGTTAATGTTATAAATGAAGTGCTAGAAAAGCCTATCAGATACGGCAGCCTCTATGGAGAGACAGAGCCAAACAGAGAAGCAGAGTTAACGTTTTGCGTCCGGGACTCTGAAGGAGGGTCACTGGACTTGAAGCATGAGCCCTGTTTCTCTCCATAGATGCTGCCAGATCTGCTGAGTTTCTCCAAAAATTACTGTGTTTATAACGTGTAGCGTTAATTCTAATTCTTCCCTCTCTCCAGCAGATGCTGTCAGGCCTGCTGAGTTTCTCCAGCACTTTAGTTGTTGCTTTAGATTGTATTACTCGTTTGAAAGAGAACTCTACATGCATTTTACATAGCGTGCCTAACGTATAAACTGGTCAACAGTATTTTTTTTCAGAATTGCACAATGCCGTCACCACAAGGGTGTGAATTCTCCTTGAAAAACCGTGGGATTGAATTTTCATCGTGGTTTCACACACTGAGAGTTTATGTTCATTTGGTAAACAGATTTCCAGTGTGTTTCTTAAATAGTAATAGTTCGGAATTTGTACGAATATGTTCGCTATCTTAGTTGGTTAAGCGTTTAAGGGATGTGTGCGATGGATGATTTTTGTGCAGAGTCTTAGGAGCCTGGAACACACGGCCAGAGGAGTTGATGGAAGCAGGCACGTTGGCGACATGTAAGAGACATCTGGATGGTTACATGAATGGGGAGGGAACAGAGAGGTACGGACAGTTTTTTTTTTAGTTTAGTTAGGGCATGATAATTGGCGAAGGCATGGAGGGCCAAAGGGCTTGTTCCTGTGCTTTATTTCTTTTGTGCTTTGGAAGTAAATGCCGACCCAGCTGAACATTCTTATCCCATGAATGAGTTTAAAAGAACGTTCTGGCCGACTTATCCCAGAGATGATATTATTGCCAAAGAGCTGGTGCAACAAAACTTCTCCAGACTTGATTCTGGACTGTCCTATAAAAAGACATTAGACAAATTGGCTCCACATCCGTAAACATCCACTCCCTCCACCACCAACGCTCAGCAACAGCAGTGTGCACTATCTACAAGACACACTGCAGAAATTCACTTAAGATTCTCAAGCAGCACCTTCCAAACCCATGACCACTTCCATCAAGGATGCCAAGGGCAGCAGACATATGAGAACACCACCTCCTCCAAGTTCCCCTCTGACCCACTCAGTATCCTGACTTGGAAATATTGTTTTGCTGCGTCAAAATCCAAGAATTCTCTCCCTAAGGGCATTGTGGGTCTACCTACAGCACATGGACAGCAGTGATTCAAGAGTGCAGCTCATCATTACCTTCTCAAAGTGGGCAAGTAATTAATTGCTGGGCCCAGCCAGGGATGCTCACCTCCCACGAGTGAATTAAATAAAAATGGCCTGGCAGCTTCTCGGCTTTTGGAGAATGTGAAGTGATGACGTTGAAACATATAGAATTCTTCAAGCGATAGACAGGGTAGATGAGGTTAACGTTTTTCCCCAATGTGGGGAGTCTACAACCAGGCTGCCCAATTTAAAAATTAGGAGATGTCACTTAAGTCTCAGAAGAGGAGAAATTATTTTACTCAGACAGTTGTGAACATTAGGAATTCCCTATTCTAGAGGGTTGTGGAACATTACTCTTTCAGTATGTTTTATGTCGGGTTTGATAGATTTCTGGTCACCGGCAATATAAAAGTTTATGTAGATGGAGTAAATCATACGCATTGAAATGTTCAATTCGCCATGATTGTACTGAATACCAAGGATCGATGGCTGAATGGCCTACTCCTACCCTTACGTCCCTGGGTCCCAAACAAAGATTAGAATATTTGAGCCTGCTGTCATATGAACAACAAAGATTAATGGGCCATTGGACAAAAGTTATTAACACAGGCTAAAGAAAAACAAAGAACTGTGGATGCTTGAGATCCGAAACCAAAACAGAAATTGCTGAGGAATCTCAGCGGGTCTGGGAGCATCTGTGGCAAGAAATCAGAGTTAGTGTTTCGAGTCTGATGACTCTTCATCAGAATAATTAACATTAGTTTGTATACTGCTGACAAGGAGGTGGTGGGGGGCGAGATCGCTGCAGGCAATAGAAAATGGTGCAACTGTGGAAGTGAGATACAATTTGAATGGACGCCGTTTTAATATCAAAGAACAAAGAGCAAAGAAAATTATAGCACAGGAACGGGCCTTTCGGCCTACCAAGACTGCGCCAATCCAGTTCCTCGATCTAAACCTGTCGCCTATTTTCCAAGGATCTGTATCCCTCTGCTCCCTGCCCATTCATGTATCTGTCTAGTTACATCTTAAATGACGCTATCATGCCCGCCTCTACCATCTCTGCTGGCAATGCGTTCCAGGCACCCACCACCCTCAGTGTAAAGAACTTTCCACACATATCTCCCTTACTCTTTTCCCCTCTCACGTTGAAATCGTGACTCCTAGTAATTGCCTCCCCCACTCTGGGTAAAAGCTTCTTGCTATCCACCTTGTCTATGCCTCTCATGATTTTGTAGACCTCAGTCAGGTCCCTCCTCAACATTCATCTTACTAATGTAAATAATCCTAATTTACTCAACCTCTCTTCATAGCTAGCACCCGCCATACCAGGCAACATCCTGATGAACTTCTTCTGCACCCTCTCCAAAGCATCCACATCCGTTTGGTAATGTGGCGACCAGAATTGTACGTAGTATTCCAAATGTGGTCAAACCAAAGTCCTATACAACTGTAACATGACCTGCCAACTCTTTTACTCAATACCCCATTCGATGAATGAAAGCATGCCGTATGCCTTCTTGACCACTCTATCGACCTGTGTTGCCACCTTCAGGGTACAATGAACCTGAACACCCAGATCTCTCTGTGCATCAATTTTCCCCACAGCTTTTCCCTTTACCATATAGTTCGCTCTTGAATTGGATCTTCCAACATGCATCACCTCATATTTGCTTGGATTGAACTCCATCTGCCATTTCTCCGCCCAACTCTCCAATCTATCTATGTTCTGGTACATTCTCCGACAGTCCCCTTCACTATCTGCTACTCTACCAATCTTAGAGTCATCTGAAAACTTGTTAATCAGACTATCTATATCTTCCTCCAGATCATTTATATATACCACAAAAATAGTGGTCCCAACACGGATCCCTGTGGAACACCACTGGTCACAGTTCTCCATTTTGAGAAACTCCATTCCACTACAACTCTCTGTCTCCTGTTGCCCAGCCAGTTCTCTATCCATCTAGCTAATCCGCCCTGAACCCCATGCGACCTCACTTTCTCCATCAGCCTACCATGGGGAACCTTAACAAACGCCTTACTGAAGTCCATGTATATGACATATACAACCCTTCCGTCATCTATCAACTTTGTCATTTCCTCAAAGAATTCTATCAGGTTGGTAAGACATGACCTTCCCTGCACAAAACCTTGCTGCCTATCACTAATAAGCCCATTTTTTCCCCTAATGTAACTAGATCCTATCCCTCAGTATCTTCTCCAGCAGCTTCCCCACCACTGACGTCAGGCTCACCAATCTATAATTACCTGGATTATCCTTGCTACCCTTCCTAAACAAGGGAACAACATTAGCAATTCTCCAGTCCTCCGGGACCTCACCCGTGCTCAAGAATGCTGCAAAGATATCTGTTAAGGCCCCAACTATTTCCTCTCTCGCTTCCCTCAGTAACCTGGAATAGATCCCATCTGGATCTGGGGACTGTCCACCCTAATGCTTTTTAGAATACCCAACACTTCCCCCCTCATTATGGCAACTTGACCTAGAGTAATCAAACATCTATCCCTAACCTTAACATCCGCCATGTCCCTCTCCTCAGCGAATACCGATGCAAAGTATTCAATAAGGATCTCACTCATTTTCTCTGACTCCTCGCATAACTTCCCTCCTTTTTCCTTGGATGGGCAAACCCTTTCTCTGGCTACCCTTTTGCTCGTTATGTATGAATAAAAGGCTTTGGGATTCTCCATAACCCTGTTTGCTAAAGATATTTCATTACCCTTTTTAGCCCTCTTAATTCCTCGTGTCAGATTAGTCCTACTTTCCTGATATTCTTCCAAAGCTTCGTCTGTTTTCAGTCGCCTAGACCTTATGTATGCTTCCTTTTTCCTCTTTGCTAGTCTCACAATTTCACCTGTCATCCATGGTTCCCTAATCGTGCCCTTTCTATCCCTCATTTTCACAGGGACATGTCTGTCCTGCACTCTAACCAACCTCTCTTTAAAAGTCTCCCACATATCAAATGTGGATTTACCCTCAAACAGCTGCTCTCAATCCAAATTACCCAGCTCCTGCTGAATTTTGCTGTATATCAATGGGGAAAAAGGTGCAGGGATGTGACTGGACCAGTTTTGATTTTGTTTTAAGAGCAGAGCAAGTGGTAGTCACCTCTTACACATTGCTCGCAAAGGTGATTGAAATTAGAATAATCAGCTTTTGCTAAAAGAGGAATGATGGGCACTTCAACTCAAATGAACAAAGTGCAGTGATGCTGAGGAAGTTGAAATGCCTGAATTGATCCATGGTTTTACTGGTTCGTTGTAGTAATTGACTTTAAAGGTAAAGTTGCTATATTCCCAGAAGACTGCCTTTCATTAGGGAGAGCGTGGTCTGACCTGAGGATCACAACGTCTCAAGTAAGGGGAGAGAGCCCTTCAATGTAACTTTAACTGGATCGAGAATTGAACCCATGCTGTTGGCATCACAAACGAACTCACCAGCCAACTGAATTAACAGACACGTCCCTCTCCATATCTCTGAAGTAAAATCTACCCAGCTTTCAAGGTCAGGCATAATCGGTGAAAGGAGATTTTTTTAAAAATAAAAGCAATTTCAGGGAAAATTCAGATCCCTCTTTGACATAACTTTTGCCAGTATGTACATGGCAGCATGTAAACTTGCTTGGATCTGTTGCAAGGTAATTAGAGCATGCAGACCTACCTACCTACTTACTGTACCTACCTTCTTCCTACTCTACCTACCGACTGCCTACCTACTTACCCAACTACTCTACATATCTACTAACTTACCTACTCTACCTACCTACTGTATCCACCTATCTACCTACCTATCAATTAGTTCATGCAATAAATGTAATGCCTATAGGCCTTAATTTCTAAACAATTACTGAAAAGTTTTTTGCTTTTGTTAGAGCTGCCCAATTGTTTTTGATTGGCTTCATGAACATGGAAATAAATACCTTATTTAACACTTAAAGCTGAATGCTGCATATGAAGTGCACACTGATAATAAATCATTCAGAGGTATTTTAAGTCTGTATCACTTTCAATTGGATTCTCACTGAGTTAAAGAACCATGGAGTCATACAGCATGAAAGCAGACCCTTCGGCACAACTCATCTATGCCAACCTATTTTACTAAACTGAACGTGTCTATTTGCCTGTGTTTGGCCTTTAAATCTTTCCTAACCACTTACCTATCCAAACGCCTTTTAAATGTTGTTACTGTACCCGCCTCTACCATTTTCTTTGGCAGCTTGTTCCATACTTGCACCTGCCTCTTTGGGAAAACGTTGCCACTCAGGTCCCTTTTAAATCTTTCTCCTCTTGTATTAAACCTATGCCCTCTAGTTTTGGACTCCACTGTCCAAGGGAAAAGACCTGGGCATTCACCTTATCGATGCACCTCATGATTTTATAAATTTCTATAAAGTTACCCCCTCAGTCTCCTGCACTCCAGGGAAAAATATCCCAGCCTATCTAGCCTCTGCTTATAACTCAAACTCTCCAGTCCTGGTAACATTCTTATAAATCTTTTTTGTACTCTTTCTAGTTTAATAACATTCTTCCTATAGCAGGATGACCAGAATTGTACACAGTACTCCAAATGTTGCCTTACCAATGTCTTGTACAACTATAACATGACATCCCAACTTCTGTATTCAATGCTTTGACTGATGAAGGCAACTTTGCCAAATGTATTTTTCATCACCCTGTCCACTTGTGATGCTACTTTCAAGGAACTGTGTGACTGAACCCCTACATCTCTCTATTCGAAAACACTCCCCAGGGCCCTACCGTTAATGGTTTAAGTCCTGCCCTGGCTTGTCTTACCAAAATGCAACACTTCACATTTATCTAAATTAAAATCCATCTGCAATTCCTCAACCCATGGGCCCAGTTGCTCAAATTCTTGTTGTATTCTTAGATAACCTTCATCACCACGCATTATACCACCAACTTTGGCGTCTTCTGCAAACCTCCAAATCATGCCTCCTATATAACTCTTCTGAAGCATTTCCTAAAAAAAAAATACTCTGCGTGGTACAAATGTTCCCAACACTTACCGATGACGTTAAGATGCAATGGGTCACTGCGTTGCAAAACATTCTGTTTACCAGGTCCCCTCAGTCTGTATTTACACGTGTACGTCTCTGTCCCTCTGCTAACAATTCCAAACACAGCAGAACACAGTGCACCAGTCGTCTGCACTGCAGAGCCAGCTCTTGTTTCGTTGCTTCTAACCAGAGAAACCCATGAACTTTCACAGCCACCATGCAACGTGCAGAGAATTTTTACATTTTGACCTCGAACGACAGCTTCCAATGGTGGCCACAGGGCAATTTTTGGCTTCCTTTGACCTGCGTGTGAACATAAACACGCACGGAAAAGATACACATTCGAACACAACAAATTCTCAGGGAGACAGTACAGATCAAAAGTCTCTTTTGTATATTTTGTTAATGTCAGTTCTTCATCATTTTGACGAATTGAAATCCCCTCCCCATCAATCAAGTACTTTTTTGCAAACCGATTTCAATGTTTTTTATTTTAATTTGCAAGGATTCTGTGGGAGTCCCGATCTCTCAGGACCGAAAAACCTGGATTCAGATCCCACATCTGCACCACAGATGTTTATTCTTCCTCTCAGTGGCGCCTTGGCCTGTCCTGATACTAATAAGATTAGATAGGAGGGGGAAATGCACATAAATGGTTTCTTTAACCTAAGTTGCTATTTTTGTGGCGGTACGTAATTTCTGAAGAGGTTCATATACAATTGAAATGAGATAATTCACCAGGATTTGATCCATAGCTCTCCAAGGGATTTGAAAAATACCAAAAACTGCATTGTGAGTATGATCAGCTTTTTTACAGAAAAAAAGAAAAATTTCTTCTCGGACTATGCACTTACCCATTTCTAACTGCCCCATGAGACCACAGATATAGAAGCAGATTTAGGCCATTATGGTCAACGATCTGCTGCGCCATTCAATAATGGTTGATGTTTCTCAGACCATCCTACCTTCTCCTTGAAACTCTTGATCCGTTTACCAATCCAGATTTTCTATCTCTGCCTTGGAGACATTCAAGAACTTTGCCTCCACAGAGAGTCTTGCAGTGACGTCCACATCAGTGTCTATTCAAGCAGAGCTTGTATTCCAATTAAATTATCAATATTTTTACTCCAATTCTAATTTATGCTTTGTAAAATTGACCGACTTTGCAGTCACTGTCACGAATTTTACAGCAAGAGGACCTTACTAACCTTTAGAAATAGCGAAACAGGCCATGATTGTTGACGCTAAAAGAAATAGAAAAAAAAGCGCAATGGTAGTTATATCAATGTCAGTCCCTGGAAGGAGAAAATTTAACTAATAATTTCAGTAACATTCATTGCAGCAGTTTCTTGGCATATAACTTTTGCTTTAAAAAGAAATTATTTGAAAACCTGTAATGCTTACAGAAAGGATACAAGTGATGATTAAAATTAATACTCATCTATGTGACATTTTCAGGTAAATTACGTTAAAAATTTGAATGTTCACAACATGAAGTGTTCAGGTTGCGGGAAACAATCACTGGACTCGAAACACTAACTCCCACTCTTACTATTTCTTTTCTCTCTCCACAGCTGCTGCCAGACCTGCTGTGTTTCGCCAGCACTTTCTGTGTTTATTACATGCAATGGTAAGTCTGTTTTTCTGTCTCTCTCCCCGGCTCCTCAGATCCTGTCAGCCCTTGTGAGTTTCTCCAGCATTTTCTATGTTTATAACGTGTACCGTTAGCTCTGTTTCTCTCTCTTTCCTCAGATGCTGCGCAATTCGCTGAGATTCTCCAGGACGTTCTGCATTTTAACATGAAATGTTAACCCTTTTTTTCTCTCTCTCCACAGGTGCTGCCAGACATACTAAATTACTCCAGCACATCCAGTATTTATAATCTGTAACTCTCTCTTTCTCTCTCTCTCTCGATCTCTCTCTCTTTCTCTCTCCCCACAGATGCTGCCAGACCAGTTGAGTTTCTTTAGCAATTCTCTGCTTTTATTTTCCGATGGCTAGAGTTCTACAGCAACTTGCTTTTACGTGAGGCTCCTTTAACGTTACAATACTTAAAGCGGGCTTTGGCGAAAAGGAGATATCGCATTACTTACTGAAGAAAATAAAGTATGCATTTAAATCCATGCTTCACAGAATATTGCTGCCTGAAATAGAAGATAAAGAAAAAAATGGATTATTATTTCGGAATAAGAGCAGAAACTGCAGAGGAAGTTGTATACTCAACTATTTGAACTGACAAGGGAAGGTGATGAGTTTATTCTTGACTGATAGATGGTAATGTTTCATTCAATGTTAAAAGCGCAACGTTTTAACTCAACACAACACAACACAGAACAGATAAAAGATGTTCCAAAGTGACAAATTCTTTGCACTACGCTCTTGGAGGCGTTGGGACAGGGGCAGAGAGACTGCCAAAGTGACATCCTGAATTTTTACCTTCGATAACCATTTTCATGTGTGTACAAATATTACTGAGGTTGGTGCGGGTCTTCCAGATTTGAAAATATTCAATACCTGAATAATGGAGTTATTTAACAGTTATTCGGCTTTTGGGAAGAAGGTGAATGTCACAGCAGCAAATCTTTCTATAAACAGGGATTCAGAGATTACTAACACTTATTATGCTCAGTGAAGAATACAAATAGGTGCAAAATAAGGTCATATACACGTGGACTCTGTTGGATATGTTGCTGGATGTTCGAGGAGCATAGGAACATAGCAGTAAGAGACGGCCGTTCCGCCCACTCAAGCCAAATATTTGGGTGATACCTCATAGTTTACCTGAAAGGCAGTTTCTAGCAGAAACTCCATGTTGGTGAATGCCCGATTTAATTGTTCCTTTCATTCTTGAACATGGACAACTATTGAGTTTCCACAAACCTGAAGGGTAGTGATTTCCAAATATGTCAACACATTCTGGGGGAACAGTGTCCTCTTGATCTCAGACCTAAATGACCTACCCCTTATGCTGAGATCCAATAGCAAATGTGTTGGTACAGGATCAGAGACAGTGTCAAAGATTTAGGTCTGCTGTAGGGAGCTTGCAAGGAATTGTGCGGAGTTGGCGCCATTTTGCATCTGTTTCATGGGAAAGTGGGAAGAGAATTGAAACAAAATGATATGATGGTTGAAACATGACAGGAACGTTCGGAGATGATGCCAGGTTTGGGGTTGGGAAATGCAAACAGAAATGAAAGGAATGTGATAGCATTGGGAGAGGGGCAGACGGAGATTTACCAGAATGTTGCCTTGGGGGCCGGAGAGTTTCCGTGATGGAGAGACATTGGGCAAACTGGAATTGTTCTCCTTAGAGCAGAGGAAATGGAGTGGGATTGGGCATAATATGACTGATGTGTATAAAATGACGAGGAGAATACAGGAAGAAAAGTTCCCCACTTGATTGAACGATCAATGATCAGGGTGTGAGGGAGTGGGGGCGTGGGGCAGGGGGATTGATTTGAGTGACACAGATTTAAAGTAAGGAGCAGGGGATTTAGAGGACATGTGAGGAAAATCTTTTTTTTCACCCAGAAGGTGCTGGGGGACGTGCTTTTTCTCGACCGGTGAGCGTGGGAGAGGCACATTGAAGAAGTATTTAGATGTGCAATTGCGATGCCAAGTCCATAAACCAAGGGCTGGGAAAAAGGTATTTGAGAATAGTGAGCAAGTTGTTTTTGACCGGCTCGCACTAATGGAATTTAGAAGGATAGTGGCAGGGGTGAGGTGGGGTGGACAGGATCTTTTAGAATCTTTAAAAAAATGCGGAGAGGCCTGGATAGGGTGAACATGGAGAAGATGTTTCAACCGCGGCTCGGTAGCTAAGTGGTTCGCACTGCTGCCTCACAGTACCAGGAACGATGTTCGAATTGCACCCTCGGGAAACTATCTGTGCGGAGTCTGCACATTCTCCTCGTGTCTGTGTGGGTTTCTGACGGGTGCTTTGGTTTCCTCCCATAGTCCAAAGATGTGCCGCTTAAGTGGATTGACCATGTTAAAATGTCCATCGTGTTCAGGGGTGTGTACGTTAGGTTGACATACCATGGAAAAAGCAGTGTTACAAGGAAAGTGTAGGGGGTTTGGTCTAAGTGGGATGCTCTTCGGGGGGGTTGGAGTGAACTTGTTGGATCGAGTGGCCTGCGTCAACACTGTCGGGCTTCTATATGTTAAAGAGTCTAGGACCCTAGGGCACGGCCTCAGAGAGAAGCGACGCCACTTTAGCACTGAGATGAGGAGGAAAGTCTTCATCCAGAGGGTGGTGAATTTGTGGAACTCATTGCTTCCGGGGGTTGTGGAGGCTAAGTCATTAAGCCTCTTGAAGTCATAGAAGATAAGTTATTTGTCAGCAAGGAAGTCAAGGATTATAGGGAAAATGCAGTTGAGAAACATAGCAGACACGATTGAATTTTGCTCCTATTTCTTGCGACCTTTAATAGCCTCTTTTACAAGCCTCTGCTGTTGTCAAACAGAAATGGCTAACGTTATGTATTGAAAACTATCACTACTATTCTCTAAGATAGCTGTCAAAATGTGCACAGTAATATTCCACCAAAAAAAGCAATAACGATGAGCAAACATTTCTTTAAAAATTGATTTAGCCACAAATATTGATTTCAGTGAGATGTTCCATGCTTTCTCCGTTTTCTTTTAAAGTAACATTGGATATTTATTTCTCACCTAACTGCGGGAAAATCGCCCTTGTGTCACTATCAGCAGGTTAACCCGTCTGTAAAATATTTCAGCTACAGTAATCAAAAGTAAAATTTGCACTCTGCTATATTTCTGCATTTAAAAACATTAAATATTACCATAAATTGTTACCCGACTGACAAAATAATATCATGTTGTGAAGATTGGCTTCGTCTCTAGATTATTTCCCCCCATTTCTAACAGCTGTACAGGTTGCGAGACGATTCTGACACAAACTCATCATTTACCTACCCGAGTGTCTTGTATTTGGAGTCCTGCTCTCGGTGACGTTCTGTGCTCTGCTTTAGCTGTGTCTCTGCACATGTTAAAAATACAACCGAGACTCGGTAGGCAGGAAATAATGGTTCACATTGAGCTGTTAAAAATACTCATCTACGTGGCATCTCAAACGGAGCTTCAGTCATTATTTCAGAAGTAACAGCGTTTATCGGGTAAAATTCCGCCTTCAGATGGAACGGACCAGCTATAAGTAATTGATGCAGTGATTATGGGTGTATCTGTGATAGAGAGAGAGAGAGAGAGAGAATGTGTGTGTGTGAAAGTCTGTGTTTGTAAGGGAATATACCCTTCTGTGCATATGGTTTTCTGAGAGCAATGAGGGTTGTGTGTTTTGAGAATGACAGAGTGCTTGTGAAAGAAAATATGTGCATGTATACGTGTACATGAACGAGTGACCGTGTGTTTGAGAGAGATAGACTGTGTATGAGAGAGGGAGAGAGAGGGAGGGAGAATACGTCTGAGTATATGCGAATGAGTGCAAGTGTGTTTGTTCAGAGGAGAAATAGAGTTCACTTTACTGGATATGAACGCAGAAACTGCTGGTGAAACTCAGCAGGTTTGTCAGCACCCGTGGAGGGACAGAGAGGGAAAGAAAGTTAGAGTATACGTTATAGGTTCTAAGAACAGAATTTTCTGGAGAATCTCAGCGGGCCTGGCAGAATCTGTTGAGAGAGAGAAAGCAGAGTTAACGGTTTCTGAAGACGGGCAACTGAACTCGATACTTTAACTCTGCTTTCTCTCCAAAGATGCTGTCAAAACGTAATGTTTTGAAGTCACTTTCTTTTTGAATTACGTTTCTGTATGTATATATTAGAAAAGTTCAAAAGAAGCCAAAAATTACCGTACAATCACCAACAAAAGGAATTTGTATAGGTCACAATGTGAAGGGCGATCGTCCTTCAAATCTGAGGATTCTTGAGTGTTAATCCTCCAGCAAAAAAAGAAGCAATGAAAGTAATGATTTTGGTAAGAGAATGACTCTGGGCAAATCATGATCAGTTTGTTTCAGATGTAAAGTAAATGCAAGTGTGCATTCAGTGGAGCTGGGGCGGGAGGGCAATGCACAGCTCTTTGAGAAGTTCCTGGTTGTCACAGTGATAGGGATTTTGGATGATTTAGAGAGGTATACGCAAGTTGGACAGACACCAAAGGGTCGTACTGTTTGCTTTGGAAACTCAAGCTTACAAAAAGGAGACTTGCAAAGCACTTTTTCACGATTATACACACACACACACACACACACACAAACACACACACACACACACCAACGTTCACACATGCAGCCATAAACACAGCTTCATTTACTGATACCTAATCGGGTCTGTTTGAAGGCCGACTTTTACCTGATTACAGCCGATAAGCTCTGCAACTGTGGCTGAAGTTCTGGTTTAGATGTCACATATTTGAAAATTTTCAACAGCTCGATGTGAACCACTATTTCCGGCTCACTTAACATTGTTTTCTTTAACTTGTGCAAAGATGCAGCTAAAACAGTGGACAGCACTTTACCGAGAACAGTATTTCAAATACAAGACAGTCGAGCACGTAAATGCTGAGTTTCTGTCAAAATTCAGTTTGCAATCTTTACAGCTTTTAGAATTAGGAATGCTTTTGTACACATGAAGCCAATCCACACAACTTGATAATATTTTACGAGGACGGTAACAACTTATGACAATGTTTAATGCTTTTAGTGCAGAAATATAGCGAAGAATAAGTTTTGCTTTTGATAACTGAAGCAGAAATATTTTACTGATGCATTAATCTATTGATAAAAAGATTGATAATAACACAAGGACTATGTTTGCACACCGATGAAAAACTAATATCCAATGGCACATTAAAATGAAAAAGAAAGAGAGCGGGAAACAGCTCTGAAATCAATATCTGTGACTTAATCAATTGAAAAAAAAATTGCTCATCATCATCAATTTTTTTTTGTGGAAAATTGCCGCACACATTTTGATTGTCGACTGATATAACAAGATGTAGAGCTGGATGAGCACAACAGCCCAGGCAGCATCAGAGGAGCAGGAAAGCTGACGGTTCGCGTCTGGAACCTTCTTCACTAATGGGGGAGGAGAAAGGGACTCAAATAAATAGAGAGAGAGAGGCGATGATGGAAAGTGGATAAAGGAGCAGATAGGTGGAGAGAAGATGGACAGGTCAACGAGGCGGGGATGGAGCCAGGAAAGGTGAGTGTAGGCAGGGAGTTGGGATGGGGGTTGGTCAGTTGAGAGGGAGATGCGTTTGGGTGGGAGTGAAGACGGACAGAGCAAGGAGGCGAGGATGAGGCTAATAGGTAGGAAGTGGTGATGGGGGGTTGGTCAGTGAGGTGGGAGTAGCGGATAGGTGGGAGAAAAGACAGACAGGTCAACGAGGCGGAGACGAGCTGGGCTGGTCTTGGGATGACGTCAGGGGAGGGGAGATTTTAAAACTTGTGAAGTCCACATTGAGACCATTGAGTTGCAGGGTTCCCAAGTGAAATATGAGATGTTGTACGTGCAGCCTTCGGGTGGCATCGTTGTGGCGCTGGAGGAGGCCTAGGAAGGACATGTCCTCCAAGGAGTGAGAGGAGGAGTTGAAATGGCTCGCGACTGGGAGGTGCAGTCGTCTCTCGCCAACTGAGCATTAGTGTTCCACAAAGCGGTCTCCCACAGCAACCGAGAATAAACCTCTTCTCACCCACCTTCCTGCAAGAATGCCATCCCCTATTCCTAATTCCTTCGCCTCCGCTGCATCTGCTCCCGAGATGAGGCATTCCACTCCCGGACATCCCAAAAGTCTTCGTTTTTCAAGGACTGCAATTCCCCCTCCACAGTGGCCGAAAACTCCCTCGACCGCATCTCTCGCGTTTCCCGTAACTCATACCTCACACCCCATCCCCGCAACCACAACAGAGACAGAATTGCCCTAGCCCTCAAGTACCACCCCACCAACCTCCGGAATCAACGCATCATCCACCGCCACTTCCGCCACCTACAACCTGATCCCACTATCGAGGACATTTTTCCCTCCCCACCCTTATCTGTCTTCCGGAGGGACCGCTCTTTCTGTGACTCCCTCGTCTGCTCCACACTCCCCACTAGCCCCAACACCCCTGGCACTTTTCCCTGCAACCGCAGGAAGTGCTACACCTGCCCCTACACTTCCCCCCTCACCCCGATCCCAGGCCACAAGGAAACTTGCCACATTAAACAGATGTTCACCTGAACATCTTCTAATGTGGTATATTGTATCTGCTGTTCCCGATGTTACAGCTACATGGGGAAACCAAGCGGAGGCTTGGAGACTGCTTTGTGGGACACCTACGCTCGATTCATGACAAACGACTGCACCTCCCAGTCACGAACCACTTCAACTCTTCCTCCCACTCCTTGGGCGACATTTCCATCCTATGCCTCCTCCAGTGCCACGACGATGCCACCCGAAGGCTGCAGGAACAGCACCTCATATTTCGCTTTGGAACCGTGCAGCCCAATGGTATCAATGCGGACTTCACAAACTTCAAAATCTCCCTACCACCGAAGTCATCCCAAGACCAGCCCAGCTCGTCCCCGCCTCCTTGAAATGTCAGTCTTTTCTCCCACTTATCCACTCCTCCCACCTCCCTGACCAATCCCCACCACTACTTCCTACCTATTAGCCTCATCCCCGCCTCCTTTACCTGTACGTCTTCCCGCCCACACACCTGCCCCTCCTTCCAAACTGACCAAACCCCATCCTAACTCCCTACCCACCCTCACCTTTACTGGCTACCTGCTTCCTTGACCTGTCCGTCTTCTCTCCACCTATCCGCTCCTTTACCCACCTTCCATCATCGTCTCCACCTCTCTCTATTGATTTCAAACTCCCCTTCCCCTCCCCCATTTGTTAAAAAGAGTCCAGACCCGAAATGTCAGCTTTCCTGCTCCTCTGGTACTGCCTGGGCTGTTGTGTTCCTCCAGCTCTACACCTTGTTGTCTCAGACTCCAGCATCGGCAGTTCCTACTATCTTTGATTGCTGACTTCCTTATATTGCAGCAGTAACTGTTTTTAATACATTTCATTAGCTGTAACCTGTTTGACAAGAGCAGAGGCTTGCCGAAAGGTATTATTTACAACGATAAGATATTGGAGAAAACTTCAATTATGTCTTATATGTTTCTCAACTGCATTCTCTCTTCATTCCCAGGATCACGAGTAAGGATCTCGTTCAAAGTTTTAAAACTCCACTAGGGTCAGAATAGGGTGAATATAGATAAGATTGGATGATTGCTCTAGCCACCAAACATGGAGTTTTGGAGATCTACAGCACAGAAATGAAGGCCATTCAGCCCATTAGATGCGTGCTCGTCAAAAATGCAGTCTTACTGTTCTGAAATCTCATTTTCTTAGCACTTGGCCCATCACAAGTGCATTGTAAAATGTGTCTTCAATATGTTGAGGGTTACTGCCTCTCCCAGCTTTACTGGTAGAGAATTTCAGGTTTCCCACCACCCTCCAGGTGAAAAGGTTTATCCCCACATCCCCACTGAGCCTCTGGCTCCTTATCTTCAATCTATGTTTTCCCACCCCAGTATTAATCCCTCTATCAGGGAGGAAAAGTTTTCTTCGGTCTACTCTATCTAAGCCTCTCATCATTTTATGCATCTCAATCATGTCCCCCTACTCTCAACCTCCTCTGCTCTGACAGAAACAACTCCAACCTGTCCAATCTCTCTCTGTCACCAAAACTCACCAGCCCCAGGACAACATCCTGCAAAATCTCACTCTGCACCCTATTCCAGTGATATCACATCCTTTTATTTTCTGTATTTTTTTCCCCTCACCCCGGGCTCCTTTCAAAAATTTTCCTGTCATGTATCAAGCACAGTCTCATTTTGTTTTATTCCCCTTCCCACTTTTACACTTTGTCGAATCCTGTCCCAACACATTTGTTGTTGGATCTCAGGATAAGCGATCAGTCATTTAGGGCTTAGATCAAGAGGATGCTACTCTCCCAGAGTGTACTGATATCTTGGGAAATCATTACCCTCCAGGGCTATGGAAACTCAATTGTTGAGCATATTCAAGGGCGAAAACAACATCTCAAATGTACCTTCACGGGAATGAAGCTACTGTGAGAAATGACCTTTGTGGTAGACTGTCAACTATGACCCAATTGGATGGTTTGTGTGGACAGAATGGTCCTCTCCTATTCATATGTTCCTATGCTACTCGAACAATCAGAAATATATAGAACAGAGTCCATGTGTATACTATTTTCTGATGCTCGTATCTTATATGGCCTACTCTGCATACTATGTGATAGTAATTTTCGAGTCCCCCTTTATCAAAAGATTTGCTGCAGTGAATTAAATCTTCTTGACATTAATGATGTGGAGGTGCTGGTGTTGACTGGTGTGGACAAGGTCAGAAGTCACACAACACCAGGTTATAGTCCAACAGTTTTATTTGAAGACACAGGCTTTCTGAGTCAGTGAGCAAGGTAACATCAAACGTTAAATAACTCTATCATTCAGTTCATTGGTCTTTTTCAATTCTGGGAGACCCACACCAACCTCAGTAACAATTGCACATAAGTAGAAACGTCCGTCGAGGGTAAAAATTCAGGATACCACCTTGGTGCTGTCTCTGAGCCTGTCCCATCACTTCCAAAGGCACAATACAAAGAATTTGAAATTTTGGAACATTTTTCGTCTGTCCTATGCTGTACGTAGTTTAAACGTTGTACTTTTAGACTCCTATGATCTACCACTAGTCATTCAGTCAAAAATATAGTCATTACCTTCCCTTGTCAATTCAAATAGTGGTGCCAATACCCCCTTTGCCTCTGCAGTTTTTGTTGTTATTTGAAATGTTTTTTTTTTCTTTTCACGTCTATCCTTTATGTCCAGCAGCGATATTCTGTGAATAATGGATTTAAATACACAATATATTTTCTTCTGTGAGTAATGCAATATCTCCATTTTACCAAAGTGCTCATTAAATATCATAGTGGTTAAAGAGGAAAATCCTTGCATAAAAGCAACACGACATGGGACTCTGGAAATCTGGGGGGTGGGGGGGAAGTCACAGAGAATTGGTGGAGAAACTCAGCAGGTCTCGCAGCATCTGTACAAGGAGAGAGTGAAACAGAATTCATATTGCATGCTATTACCACAGAAAGTGCTGGCGAAACTCAGCAGGTCTGGTAAAATCTGTGGAGAGAGAGAGGAATATAATTAATACTACAGGTAATATCCATAGAATGTGTTGGAGAGTCTCAGCACTTCTGGCAATATCTGTGTGGAGAGAGTGAGAAAACATTTGTTTTGGTTTCAGTTGATTTATTCTTGCCACATGTACCGAAATACAGTGAAAAGTATTTCATTTTTGCGTGTTAATCAGATAAATCATATCTTACATATGCACACCAGTGTAATAGATAAGAATGTAGAATCCTGAGTTAATTTTCGAGTCCAGTGACCCTTCTTCAGAACATAAACACTTTGTGTTGTGACATTCAAGTTGTTATTATAGTGTATGTGCAAAGATCACAAAGGTGTGTCTTAATTAAATCATTCAGAGATAGTAAGAACTGCCGATGCTGGAGTCAGAGCTGGACGAGTTCAGCAGGCCAGGCAGTATCAGAGGAGCACGAAAGTTGACGTTTCGGGTCGGGACCCTTCTTCAGACCCTTCTTCAGAAATCCATTTCTGACTACATCCAAATCTTCAGAATCCAGCTCCACACTGTGCTTCCTTAATTAAATCATTACTTGTTTTCTTTTTCTGAGCGTTACAGGTTTTCAAATAACATCTTTTTCTAAAAAAAACAGTAACATGCCAAGAAACAGCTGTAAAGGATTTCGCTGAAATAACGAGTTTTATTTATTCTTTGATTGGATTGACATTGATATAACTAAGATAACCATTTTTTTCTATTTTTTTCCACATCACTAATCATGGCTTCTCTCGCTGTTTCTGAAGGTTAGCATAGGTCTCCTGTTGTAAAATTCGCGGTAGTGATAGTAAAGTCGAATTACAATTGGCATAATAATATTGATAATTTAATTGGAATACAAGTTCTGCTTGAATACACACAGAGATAAACGTCACTGCAAGACAGTCCCTTTAAGAGTTTGTTGTGCAACAGGTAATTAGCTATATTGCCTTGCTCATGCTCTAACAGGATAATACAAAGAGTTTGAAATATTGGAACATCATTTGCCTGTCTGCTGTTGTATTATGTTTTAACATTATGCTTTTAGTCTTGTACATACACCACTGGGTATTCAGTCTAACATTAACGAGTACCAAAATTATACTCATCATCTTCCTTTGTCAATTAAAACAGTTGTAAATCTACTATTACACAGAAGACTTTAAGTTAATATTAGACAGCATTCAGATAAGGTCATCAGAAATAGTCATAGGAGTAGGTCATTTGGCCCCTTGAAGCTGGTACACCATTTGAGTGGATCGTAGTAGATATGAACTTCCTCACATCCACTTTCCTGCCGTTTCTCCTTGACCCTTGATTCAGCTCTCTGTGGCAAGGAGTTCCAAAGACTCACAACCATCTGAGACAAGACATTCCTCCACATCTTTGTCTCTAAAGGGCACCCCTTTATGCTGAGACGATACCTTCTGATCCCATGAAGGGTAAACATGCCCTCAGCATTGACCCTATCCAGCTCCCATATGTTGCAATTCAATCAGCCCTCATTCTTCTAAACTCCAGTGAGTAGAGTCCCAACTTGTTTAACCCATAAGACAATCCGTCCAACTTAAGGATCTTCCCTATGAAGTTGGAAAGTTAGAGATGGAAGTGTGCGATCATAAGTGGGGGACAAAGAGGAGGAATATTCAAAATAAATCAAGAGGAAGAGATTTTTATAGCTTCATCATGAAGTCAGAGACTTAAGTAATGTCCAATGAACCTGGGTTTGAATCCTGCCCTGGTTGATGGTGGAATTTGAATGCAAAAAGGAGAAAAAGCTATCCAGAATTAAGACTTTTATGATGACGATGAACTGAATTGGTAGTTCTCTGGTTCACCGATGCCCTGTCGCAAAGGAAATCTGCCCTCCGCATTTGGTCTGGGGCTACACTTATCCACTCCTCCCACCTCCCTGACCAGTCCCCACCACTACTTCCTACCTATTAGCCTCATCCCCGCCTCCTTTACCTGTACGTCTTCCCGCCCACACACCTGCCCCTCCAGGTGACTCCAGTGACTCCAGACCATATTCAATATGCGTGAATCTTTGCTGCTCTTCTAGGGCTAGATACCGAGCAGACTGGATAGAGTGGAGTAGAGAATATGTTTTCGGTCATAGTATAGGCTAGGATCCGGGCGTAATGCCTCATAATGAAGGGACGAACTGAGATGAGAAGGAACTTCTTCAGCCAGGCGGTGGTGAACCAGTTGAACTCATTGCCGCAAAAGGTCGTGGAGCACGAGTCATTGAGTGTCTTTAAGACGGAGATAAATAGGTTCTGAATTTATAAGAGAATCAAGCGTTACAGGCAGAAGGCAGGAAAATGTAGCTGAGAAACATACCAGCCATGATCAAATGGCGAAGTAGATGAATGGCCCAAATGGCCTAACTCTGCTCCTTTATCTTATGGTCTTATGGAGAGATTAGGGATGGGCAAGCAATGTTGACCGCATCTGAATGAATTATATATATATACTTTTGTTTTAAAAATTGGTGGATTACACACACAATCTGATTATAGTTTTGGCATTCTCAAGTCGCTTATTCAAGATCCCGTTGTCTGCTGAGATAACCTTCTTCACTGTCCATTATGCCACCAACTTTGATCTCATCCACAAACCGACTAATCATGCCTTCTACATAGTTCTCCTGCAGCACTTTTTAGACATCTTCTGCCTGATACGAATGTTCCAAACACTTAACGATCATGGTGAGCACCAAATCCTCTCATTTCCAGTGTAAATGAACATTTTTAGAATGCATGCACCTCCCCAAAAATAGCACTTAAGCTAGAAGAAAATAATGTATATCCACACCACCCCTTCCCCCCACAACCATCACAACCACCATCTAATCCTTTCTGTGAAAGTAACAGAACGGATCTAGCTCCTGCTCAGAGGGAGAATGCATTTACTTGTCTGGCACATTTGTTGGATCTGAACCCAGGTTTTTCCTGGTTTAGAAATAGGGACGACATCACAAGAACCTGGCAAATAGAATAAAAAGGAGGAAATAGTTTGAGAAACGTGCTAGTTTGCTAGGTAGGAGATTTCATTTCGTCAAAAATGATGAAGCAAGTCTCAGTGCTGACATTTACGAAATGTAAAAGTAAGTCTTCTGATCTGTAACGACTCCCCGAAAATTTGTTTAGTCCAAAAGTGGAACTTCTCTCTCTCTCTAACTTGAAGATCAAAGGAAGTCGAATATCACCCAGTGGCCGTCATTGGAAGCTGTTGTTCGAGGCGAAATTGTTAGAAAAAAAACTCTGCACGTTTCTCTGCAGCTGTCAAAATTCGTCGGTTTCTCTATTTAGAACCAACGAAGCGAAGGCTATTTCTGCAGTGCAGACGACTGACAAAACATGTTCCACTTCCTTTGGAATTGTAGATTTTGTGACAGAGACGCACACGTCTTTATACGATCTGAGTGAAGCCGGGAAACTGGAAACTTTGCAACTTGGTGATCCGCTGCATCTTACCATAATTAGTAAGTGTTTGGAAGATTCGCATCAGGCAGAAGGTGTTTAAAAAAATGCTTCAAGAGAACTATGTAGAAGACATGATTAGTCGGTTTGTGGATGACATCAAAGTTGGTGGTATGGTGGACAGTGAAGAAGGTTATCTCAGAGTACAACGGGAACTTGAACAATTGGGCCAGTGGGCTGAGGAATGGCAGATGGAGCTTAATTTAGATAATTGCATTTTGGTAAGGTAAACCAGGGCAGGGCTTACACAGTTAATGGTAGGGCCCTGGCGAAAGTTCTAAGGGGTGCAGCAACATAGTTCATTGAAAGTGGCCTCACAGGTACACAGGGTGGTGAAGAAGGCATTTGGCATGCTTGCCTTCATCGGTCAGAGCATTGAGAAAAGAGTTCGGACGTCATATTACAGCTGTTAAACTGAGCCAGGACCGAAGAGAAACTGAATAACTCCAGCTCAGCAGGACAAGGAGTTTCTCGTTCGCCCTCTGTTGCCAACACCAAGTATTTCTGCAGCCTTCATTAAAAAAAAGAGTTCAAGCTGGTGAGGAAAAGGAGTAGATCATTTTGCAGTAGTGAAATATCTGAATGGTCTATGTCCAGTCTGACTGCGCTGCTGCTTCTGTAAATATGATGAGCCAATGATTGCTTTTCCACTTGGCTTTAACCAATATTTCCCTGATGTATTTCTGACGATGAGTTTCCTGCTCAGACTAGAATCTCAAATCCTTATTACACTGGATTCCTCACTCTCAGCACCCTCCAGTAAAACAGAAGCAGATACTGTACAATTGAAATATGCACAACAACGTTGCAATAATCAACAGATTTGTTAATGGATGTACAGATAGAAACGCCATCAACGTTTTAGATCACTACTCAGGGCTTCGCTGCTATAGTGTTTTGATGCTAAACATTTGCTCTGCACCCAATCCACAAACATTACCAGCTACATTGCCTATTTCTAGCATAAGTAAAGTGAAACTACTTACCATAACGGGCCGAGCAGTATAAATTCCAGGCGGAATAGAACAGCATCTCTTTATCAGAGGCCTCACTGATGATGTTTCCTAGCATGGTGATGAAACATCTGAACAAAAACAAGCCAGTTCGGCGAGCAACTCTATGTCCTCAGTCACAACCAGAGCTACAAATCTTTGCTTAAAAACTTAAATAAGCATTTTCTATTTCTCCACTTGCTTATGAAGTTGCTCCTGAATAGCACATTATTTTGTTGATGACTAACTTTTGTTTATTCCCATTCACCCACAAGTGGACACAGCTCCCGCATGTCCATCGTGTCAATCATTTTTTGCTTTAGAAGATTGTGATCCTGGCACTTTGATGAAGTGGTATATATTACTTCCTGATGAAATTGGCTCCGTTGGCTGATCTGTTTCCAGGCAAAACTCGTGGCTTACCTCTCAAGTTTTTCCACATGAGAAGAAAATGGTTGCCACGATAGATGCTGAAAGGGTTTAGATTTTCTGTTATGGTCAAAACTAGTTAATGAGTCAATAGGTTAAAATTAAACATTAGTACAATTCAAATGTAAATGTGATTGTTTTCGCGCCTACTTGAGGGCCTTTGAAATTCCTGTTCCAAGACAGCGGCAGAGGCAGATGTAGTGAATATTCCTGAAACAGACTTACATAGATACATGACTGATAAAGGAATCAGTACTATAAGGGCTAGGCGGGAATGTGGGTTGAATCACAATCAGACTGGCTATGATATTAGTAAATAGTGATAGATGTTTCAGAAGTGATATAATCTCCTCCTGCTGGTAATTTTCGTGTTCATGTTGAAACCAGTAGCAGCATCTTGGGTACAACATTAGGGCCAGACAAGTCAGCTGCACGATTTACAACTTCTACGTTCAAAGTGGGGTAGATGTTCTCTTTCTTAAACGGCAATTTATTCCAGATAAGTTATTAATTTTAGATCTGAAATAGAGTTTATTTTTGTTCAGTTGAATGGCAGAATGGATTTGAGGGGCTGAATAGCCTATTTCTATTCATTTGTTCCTGTATTCATCAGGGAGTCCAGATCTTGCACAATTGTTTTGTTTTCTCAGTCTATCTGTATCACTCTATTTTTGGATGCTACTTCTTCCATTAAATTAAATAATTCTGCCTCCTGCTTCGGCAGAGAGATGTAAAGTTGCACAATCGACTGAGGGAAATACTTCCATTCATCTGTGATCTAAAATGATGACCTCAGTCATTTTTTTTTTGAATGTGTGCCTTAGTTCTGGACTGACCAGAGAAGGGAGCTTATTTTCCACTCGTACCATTTCTAGACCATTCTGATCTTAAGTACTGTAATCAAGTAATATGTAATTCTTCTAAACGCGACTGAAAACAAACCTAGTCATCAATTTTTTCTTAGAAGGCAAACGTCTTTTCCAAATATCAAATAGTAAACCACTTTTGAACTGCATCCAAAACATTGACATCCCTCTTAAAATTTAAAAAAAAATGAAATTTGGTCTCATAAATTATATCACTAGAACAAGCATCTCCTAGCTTTCATGTTCAATTCTACTCATTTGGGTTGCTCAGTGGTCTGCACTGCTGTTTCATACTGCCCGGGGTCCGCTTTAGATTCCACCTTGATTGCTTGTGTGCAGTTTGTATGCCCTTCCTATATCTGCCTGCGTTTCTGCCAGGTGCACCGGTTTCCTTCCACTGTACTGAGGAGACCCGTTGATCGGTCGAGTTGGCACCAACAAAATTACTTGAAATTCCACTTTCCAGGAGCTCCCCGATAGTCTTAAGTATTATCACATTTCAAGTGCTCGTCAACATTTTTTAAAGGTTGTAAGGTTTTTTGTTTGCTTCAATTATCCTCCCAGGACATCCTGAAAGCCTATCTACCATCTACAAAGAACAAGTCAGGAGTGTGATGGAATACTCCTCAATTCCCTGGATGAGTGCAGCCCTAACAACACCCAAGAAGCTTGAAACCATAGTAGCCTGCTTGATTGGCACTGCATCTACAAGTATCCATTCCCTCCACCACCGATGCTCAGTAGCAGCAGTGCGCACTATCTACAAGATACACTGCAGAAATTCACCAAAGATTCTCAGAAAGCACCTTCCAAACCCACTACCACTTCTATTTGGAAGGACAACGGCAGCAGACATATAGGAACACTACCACCTCCAAGTTCCCCTCCAAGCCATTCATCATCTTGACTTGGAAATATATTGCCATTCCTCCATTGTCACTTGGTCAAAATTCTGGAATTCCTTCCCTGATAGCATTGCAGATCAACTTACAGCAGGAGGATCACTCCAGTTTAAGAAGGCAGAGCATCACCACCTTCTCAAGGACAATTAAGGATGGGCAAGAAATGCCAGCCAACCAGAGATACCCACATCCCACAAACGAATTGAAAAAAAATCCTAGCGGAAGAAAAAATAAAGTTTGACAAATTCCCGCTAAATCTCTTGTCTTTCACTATGAAATTATGTCCTGATGACCCTTTAACTAAAGGAAACAAATGACAACTATTCATGCCATCCATACCATCGTACTGTCTTAATTTATTTCTTATTTTCCCACCTTGCACTTTCCATTCTCGATTTGGACCTCCATTCCTTTGCTCCATGTGTACCTCTTAAAAGCTTCTCTTTTTTTCTTTTTATTCAGTCCTAAATATTCCTAGACATGCAGACTTCTCTGGGCTTGTTATAGAGTTATAGAGCTCCACAGGACAGAGAAAGATCCTTTGGACCATTGACTCTGAGCTGGTCAAAAATAACCAAGTACCTGTTGTAATTTTCCAGCTTTTGCTCATAGCCTTTTATGGTTTCATACCACTGGTGTGATACAAAATACTTCTTAAGTGCTCCATTATTTCACCCGAGTCCTTTTTGTAACACCCCACTGTTCTCCTGTAGCTTTACCCACATGTAACTGTTCCTAATCTATTTTGGTCAGATCCTGCCTGATTTTAATACAATCTGCCGCTCCCTGCCCCATAACCTATTTGTTGTCCACAGACAATTCATTTTTCCTTTTCTATAATGAGATTTTAAAAAAATATGGTGTTGTGGTCGCTCTCATTAGGATGTTCTCCCACTGTTAACTTGAACATTTGTTAAGCTTTATTCCACAGAAGTAAGGCCTTAAATTGTCCTTTGTTGGACCTTCCACATTTTCCTTTATTCGTTCACAGGATGAGGGTGTCGCTTGCTAGGCTGCATTTATGGCCAATCCCTAAATGCCCAGAAGACTGTTGAAAGACAAATGTAGACCATACAAACTACAGATGACAGTTTCCTTCCCTTAAAGACTTTACTGAGCCAGACGATTTTACTTTTTGACAATTGACAATGGATTCACGGTCATCATTGGACTGCTAATTCCAGATTTCTTTTGCCGAACTCAACTTTCACCATATGCTATTGCGGGATTTGAACCTGGGTCCTCAGAACATTATCTGGGTCTCAGGATTAAGAGTCCAGTGGAAATGCTACTAGGCCGCATATTGATTTAAATAGGTCTGCTGAACACATTTCAATAAATCTGACCGTCTAAATCTTTTAAGTTATAACTACTGCATCCCTAATTAATGCTGGGAATTTTGACATTCCCTAATATAATTCCCCTTCTGTTCTTCTTACACACCTCAGTGGTTTGTTTTCTCCCTACATTTTTCCACTTCTCTTCCACTTCTGATCTTATTTTTTATCTGAAATATTTTTATTCCTTGTAATTTATTCTACAAAACCTGAAAATTAACTGATTTTATCTCCTCAGATATTGCTTGACCTGTTAGGATTTTCCAGCAATTTTCTTTCTTTGAGATTTGCAGCAGCTGCAGTATTTTGTTGCAGGCAGTTCTCACAGAAGCAAGTTTAGAAACACAGACAGTTGAATTAAAAATCTGAACGTATCAGGGTGGGTGTTGTTTTAAAGGGTTTGTCTGTGGACTCTCGTGTAGGTTCCTGTTAATCAAGTTTAAAAAAAAAATCACTGAGTGATGACTAAAAAGGAGGGTGCTCTGTTCAAGAGGAAAAATATGATTCCACTCACCTGCCCTTTCCTCAGAACCCAGCTTTCTTTTCTCTCTTCATGCACTCTGCAATTCCTTTTTTAATGTCTATATGGTACCAGATTAAGCTGGAATGGAATTGAAGGAGAAGTGGCTGAGTTTACCACGAGGCCTTTCAAACCCAACTGGTCCCAACAATTACCAACTTGAAATTGTCAAATGAAGCTGGACTGTACAGAAGATTCGGTCTCTCTCTCTCTCTCTCTCTCTCTCTCACACTCTCACACACACACACACACACACACACACACACACACAAGATTTGGGGAACTCATTCCATTCTTGGAAGGTTCCATCAGACTGAAAAATAGCAGAAAATAAAAACTTCTATTAAAGAAGGGAGGAGGGCAGACAAGAAGAAGCTATCAGCCAGTTAGTTTGATCTGTCATGTGATGGGAATTACAACTTATCGATAAAACGATTACAACTAGATGCTGAGAAAAAATCGAGGTAACATAGAAGAGTCAGCATGCTATTCCTAGAATCTTACAGTACAGAGGATGACCTTCAACCCATCAAGTATACTCTGACCAAAGCTATTCTAAACCTACATGAGTCCCACTTTCCAGCTCTTAGCCATAGCCTTGAATGTTATGACATTTCAAATAGTCAATCCAATTACCTTTAAAAAAAAAGTTGCACAGTCTTCTGCCTCAACTACCTTCCCACGCAGTGTATTCCAGATACCCACTACCACATGTATTGGATGTTCTGTACTTGGATTTGAGGAAGGCATTTGACAGTGTACAATGTAAAAGGCTGTTGTTCAAAGTAGGAGGCATTGGTTCACTGGAAACCAGCCACACAGCAACATATTGTCAAGTGTTACCTCCTCTGTTTCAGAAAACAGGTTGTTTATTTTGCTTTGTCTAATTCTTCCTCGGGGTTGTTAGTGAACATGTCGCTTCTAATTCCATTTTTGTCAGTTCTCCTTGTCCCCTTCATAACAGGAAACGGTTTACTCTGGAAGAGCTACTGCAGATTCTTCTAATCCATAATTAGATGTTAATGATGTGAAGTTTACGGAATCACCGGAGACAGCCAAGTGTATGGGTTTAGTGAATCGGAAACACAAAGCGATAAACAGAAAGAAAAGCTGGTGGAAGCCAGGCTTAAATGTGACGACAGTACCTGGTGAGCATTGCTGCAGCCCCACAACCAGAAACCGCAGAAAGGCAGAAAGAAACACTGACAGAGCAAGCTGCTCAAGTTGCTTTTACCTTGAATTGTGAAAGCTCAAACTACAAAGTTTTAAGTATTCTGGAATTTTAAAAAATTGAAATGCAAGGAATGTAAAAAAAATGTTTTTCGACAATAAAATTACATCACCAGTTTAAATGTACATTCAGAACAGAAAAAAAATCTTATAAGCAGCCACTCAATGTGAATTGAAGACACTTTGAAATGAAGCTCCAATGTTAAAATGACGTAATGATGACCTTTTTCTTCTGTGAACACAAAGGAAAGCCTTGGCAGGTATGGGAGATAAAAGGTACTGCAGATGCTGGAGAATCCGAGATAACAAGCATGGGGCTGGATGAACACAGCAGGTCAAGCAGCATCGTAGGAGCAGGAAAACTCGACGTTTCGGGCCTAAACCCTTCATCATTTCTGAAGGTTCCATCAGACTGAAAAATAGCAGAAAATAAAAATTCATCATTTTCCTGCTCCTATGATGCTGCTTGACCTGCTGTGTTCATCCAGCCCCATGCTTGTTACCTTGGCAGGTATGGGTTGCCCTACAAATCATTTAGCTTGCAATTGTGCTTATATTCTATCCGTTACCTTTGTAATGAAAGAAACTATTTTACATCTCCCTTATTTGAATTTCTTACATCATACTTGCAAGGTTACCCATGTTGTTTCTGTTCCTTTCATTCAGTGAATTATAATGAGGGCTGCAGAGCACGTTACATTACTTAGGACATTGCTACAGGTCTATTGATGAGCTGGAGATGTGAAATGAAAAAAACGTTTCCAGGTTCCCTTATGGCTGAGGATATTATTGTTTAATGATCTGATGAAGTGAAGTAAATGGACAAATAAACACACTTTTCAACTGCTCTCTGAAATTGGTGTGGGTCACTGCATAACAGAGAAAAGTGTTCGTGCAGCAGCTCATTTGCTGCAGCATGAAATGCAACGCCTGAACAAAGTTGTGTAGATAACTCGTCACATTTCCAAAATACAACTTTCTGTTCCCTGTTGAATACACCATAAGTATTGACCATAAGAAGTGAAATTTGCAGACAGTGCAAACATTAAAATAACAAAATTCCTTCGAATTGGCATCTTTGGGTCTTAGGGACTTGCAACATTGCCCTGAGTCCAGAGTCTTCTCCTTGCTGTGGTGGTCTTGAAAATGAGTCCGACAGTAAAAAAACGTTCAGCAGCAGACTCGGAATGGATGAAACCTCAAGGGTCACGGCGATACGGGTTCCCATGGCCACCCCCTTAGTCTGTAGGAAGAGGGGGTGGGAACACAAGATCATCCTATAGATTGACTTCGCTGAAGCCACGGCTCCCTTCTCTTCCCTAACCCTTTACTGCTATTCATTCACGGGACGTGGGTGGCTCTGGCTATGGATGCCATCCATCCATAGTTGCCACCCTTGAGAACGTGGAGTGTGGAGTGGATGTGAGCTCCTTCTTGAACCGCTGCAGCCCGTGTACTGCAGAAAGACTCACAATAAACTTTCAGAGAGGAAATTCCAGGATTTTGAGATGACGAAAGTGAAGTAATGGCTGGTATATTTCTAAGTCAGGATCCTGAGCATCTTGGAGGGGAATTTGCAGAGTAGTGGCGTACGTTTCTTTCTTTTTTTCCACATTTTAATAGGAAAGAATGTAATATTTAGCGTTTTAACTCGTGAGTACGTGATAATAAATCTAATTCAATTGAATACTCATGTATCTACCACCCTTGTCCTTCCAGATGGAAGTGACCATGAGTTTCACAGTTAGAGAGTTTGGAAGGTTCTGCCTGTTATCTCCCTGTTCATACTTCAGAGAGACGGTAGAGGTGCATCCAGTATTGATTGCAACATGTAATGAAGCTGGCTAGTTGGGATCTGGCAGAGGTGATCGTGTCACTGTCATTTCTGAATATAGTCCGCTGCCAACAATACAGTTCACATCGGTTGCAATCTGAAATGAGGTTAAATTTGAAAATAAAAACATACCACGCGATGTGGGCAATGAACTGAACAGCTTTATTCACGATTCAGAAACAGTGGGTTCCTGCTGGTAGGGTTGCACACAATCGAGGTGGACACAGAGAACAGAAACTACACATAGCTTCAGGCATGGCCTGAAATGTTCCTTGCTTGTGGAGAACATTTACTCTTTCACAATTCAACGCATCTGACCTAGGCAGCAATAGAAAATGAATAAGCAGCTCTCGTTCAGCACCACTTCACCAGCGCTACATCCTCCAATTCTGCATACCCCTCCGGGGGTTTGGCAGCCTAGGGATAGAACTGGAAAACAAAGTCAACGAGTTCATTGATGCTCACAGCTAGGGTCTGCAACTCTCACCTAACCTCTTCAGATTTATCCATGAACTGTATAGACACATGCTGTCTCACACACTGATGGGAAAACTGTACATAATGACAACAGAACATCCCCAGAGGGGCAAATCCGTCGATTGTAGCTATGACGTGATCAAGGGTAGGTCTTTGGGGGATATCCGTTGACATGGGATAGTTTTAAAGGGGACAATCTGGTATTTATTTGTGCAAAGGTGGGGTGGGGGAGGAATCGCGAAATATTTCAAACCTGAAGTTTGTTGCTCACTGATGGGAAATGTATGCAATAGTTCACCAAATACAGAGCGACTAGAGGGTGGACTCGTGGGACTGTCGCCGGACTCGCCATCCAGGACCACCAAGCTCATGTTCTGAGGAGCTACCATTGAATCTCACCACGGCAGGTGATGAAATTAAATCACTTTCGGATAGTCCAATGAAAGGAGGGAATATTTACTTCACTAATATCCTTCTGGGAAGCATCTCTGCCACCCTTACCTGGGCTGATTGACATGTGACTCCAGGCTGAAAGTAATGTGGTTCATTGTTAAATGCCTTTAGGGCAAAAAGGGATGGCAGTAAGTGTTGGCTTTACCAGGGACGCCTGCATCTCATGAATAATTATTCAAAATATCAACTGATGATTTTAGACACTTGCCTAACGATAACAGAATGGAACTTAGTCTTTAGGGTCATGAATGAACTCAATATGCCCTTCTGAAAGGTTAAGAAGGACGTTTGAGGAGAATGAACTCACCTTGAAAAGCAACAGTTGGTTTCACTTTTTCATCAGCAATGCCGGGCTGCATCAACACCAAGAACCCAAGAACTAAGAACAGGACAGTTCTCATTCTCAGCTGATTTTCTTTTGCATTAGGAGCTACCTGGAGGATGAAATCTCTTTATATGATAATACAGACTATCCTGTGGTTAATAATTGCAGAAACCACAACGTGGACAGAATCCGTGTTGTGATTGTGAAAGCACCGTTTCGCTTACGAGTCAAAAGGTAATACGCCCAGATCACACAGATACAAACACACGTGAACTCTCTCTCACACACACTCCCATAAACACACACTGAATCACACGGACATGCACAAACATATGGATGCTCACACACAGGGATATACAGACACACAAAGGCACACACTGAGAAACACACACGTGCACTCTGCCATGCAATGAGACAAGCATACATTCACACACACAAAGTTACACACGCATAGTAACACATAAAGACTCACACAGCCAGTCATGCACATACACTCATATTCACAAGCGCACACACACCCACAATTATGCATACACATTCACATGCACAGACAACCGCATACAAAATGATGCACGCAAAGGCATACACGCTCAATCTTACACACACATTGCCACACACAGTCTCACATTGACATATACATATGCAATTAAAAAATCAGAGACATGCACACGCACTGTCACACAGACATGCACAGATATACACACTCATTCACACAATCACAGACATACACACACATACCCTCACACAGACAATATATGCAAACTCACAGAGTAACATGCATTCACACACTCATGCACAAACAAATCCAAACACTCACACACAAACAGAGACATTACACTGATAAAATGGTAACATGCGGGATAATGATATTTGGGCACTCAGCAGTGTTCAGCTGCTGGACTGTCTGTAACAATACAATGGCTACGGTGTGGGACGGCTGATATTTGGATATTCGACAGTGTGCAAAATATGTTGCCCATGGTATAACATGTACAGTAATATCATGCCTACAGCCTTATGAAAAATGCGTACTGTTTCTAGCACTACAATATCTACAGTGTTGGACCACTGAGATTTGGCACTCAGCCGTGTACAGCCTGTGTATGAAACTCACAAGAGTACATTGAGATGCTAGATCCTTTCCAGTCTTTACCAAGAGATAATGTAGCCTTTGTTGAACTCTGAGAGACATAATGGAGCCTTGTGGATATTGAGAGCCGTGTTAGAGGCAAATACTTAACAGACGAATTCACTGTCCAAGCAGATCGGAGATTGTTCCCCCTCACATGGAAATGAAAGTGTTTGTGTCAATCAGATCCACCTCTAGGCCTTTGACCTGCTCTTATATCCCTGAGGACAGATTAGTCTCCAGCTAATTCTCACCCACTGGGTTACTCTCTTAAAGGCCTAATAATTACAGGCAAGACAACGAGACCTCTTGTGATGCCCTGGAAGGCATCCTGGGGGATACCACATACCCTCATCAGACCTAGAAAGCGCAAAATCAACTTTAAAATGTCAGCAATATTTTCATCAGAATTAAGAATGGCAACTGTCTGTTCAGGCCACCATTGGCATAGGGGAAAGCAGCAACAGTCTGTGCTTAAATCCATTGGAATTGTGCAGAGAATGATGCGTTTAGATCTTTGAAAGATACTGTGAGATTCTACCCACACTATCGCTTCTCTTTTCCGTAATTGTTCTGTTGTATCTTTCCTTTCCGCTTACATATCTACTTCCAACGATACATTGCACGACTGAGTGAGCTCACAGCTACCCCCTCCCAACACCCCCACCCTCATTCACATAGAAGTTTAGTTACTGAGACTTGAAAGCGATTTTTGCTCATTCTCCAACTAAGCCTTCTCTCACATCGGTGTATCTCTACTGGTGACTCAATCTCCTCCAACCTCAAACATTTCTTGAAAGCAGACCTCGAAATTTAATTCCAGTGCTCTGGCGCCAATGACAACCCCTCAACCAGACTAGACGATACTTTTTTGCTAAATTTTGAAACTGATTGCATGGAAATTGACTGGCCTGCTTTCCCTGATTAAAACAATGAGAGCGTTCGTTAGTCATTACACGTCAGATCATTGTTCTGAGATTTCCTGGGATTTTAGAAGGTGCTGTCAGTTATTTGTTCTAATTCTGTACTTTTCCTGCTTTGACCACCCACACACACCCTTCCTAAGCAGCTCACTATGATTTTCCTTCTCTCTGCCTTTTTTTTAATCTCTATCTGCGCATCTCTATCACACTACCTCTACCAGATTACTCTCGCTCTCTGACACTCTCTGAATCCATCTCTCTCTCTTCCTCTTGTTTCCACTCAGTATTTCCCACAGTCCTTTTTTTTTCAGTTGCTCAATTAGATTCCCTCTACCTCGCTCTAATACTATGCACCACCATCTGTGACCAGTCTTTCAATTTTACATCTTCATAACACTGCAGTTGTGTCGATTTTGGCGTTGGATAGCTCATTTGGCTGGGTGCCTGGTTTGTGATACAGAGTGAGGCCAACAATGAGAGTTCAATTTCTGCACCAACCGAGGCAAAGACAATAAGAAATAGAATGAGGAATAGGCCATTCAGCCCCTGAAATCTGCTCTGTTGTTCAATAGAGCCAGGGCTGCTCTGACATTCTTCACATCCACTTTCCTGCCCTTTGCCTGCCACCCTTGATTCCCCTGCTGGTGAAGAGCCTATCTATTTCAGCCTTAAATATACATAAGGGTTTTGCACCCCTGCTCCCCTCCCCAATATCTCTCGGTGATGAGGAGTTTGAAATATGCACAAACGTCTGAAAGAAAAATTTCTTTCTCATATTCGTCTTCAATTGGTGTTCTTTTGTTCTGAGCCTCTTACCATGGACTGTCCCAAGAGGGGAAATACCCTGTCAGCATTTACCCTTTCAGCTCCTAAAGAATCCCATATGTTTCGTGGGAGATCTTCTATTATTCTTCTAAACTCCAGGGAGTAGAATTCCAACTGCTTTTGCCTTTTCTCATAAACTAATCTCTCCGTACCAGAATCATCCTAATGAACTTTCTTGGAACTGCTTCCAATGAAAGGATACCCTTCCTTTAAAAAGTGGAATAAAACTGCTCACAGATGTGGTCTTACTAACGCCGTGGGCAGTTGCTAACACACCTCCATACTCTTATACTGCAACCTTCTTTAAATAAGGAACGATATTTCATTAGCCTTCCCGATTTCCTTCGTGTACAAGTACCCCTCAAATTGTTTTATGTCACAGCTTTCTACACTGAAATTATATTGTGTTGTTTTGCTCTTCCTTCCAAAATGGATAACTTCATGGACTCCAATATTATACACCATGTTGCAATCATTTTTCCCCACTGACTTAAACTAACAGTATCTCTTTCAAGAGTGTTTGTACCATCTTCACAACTCGTCTTTCCACCTATTGTTATGTTTTCTGCAATTGTGGCGGCAGAACACTCAGTTCCTTGCTCCAAGTCATTAATTCCATGGCAGGTCCCAGTTTCTCAAGCTCTCTTCTTGCATGAGATGTGAGATTTGTCATCCAATGGGTAAATGTTTCTTAGGTGCTGCTGTTGTTTTCTTCAGCATTTACCTTTGAAGTGGAACCAGTTGCCATTTTGTCTGACGCTGTTTCTCAAGTTGCTTGGAATCCATACCGACATTGTGAGCTAACAGTTTACCCACAGCCTGACTTGCAACAAGTCATGAGGAAAAGGAATGCTTTGTTGACATTCATTGAAAGAGGAATAGAGTTCAGACATAGGCGCTGCCTCACTGAAGTTATGTAGAGCATTGGTGAGACCACTTACGGATTAATGTGTGTAATTTTGGTCTCCCTACCTCAAATAGGATATTCTCAACACAGCTGGAGTGCCTATCGAGACCGCTCTGCCATTTGAAGAGACCATTGCTGATATGATAAACCTCAATTCCACTTTCCTGGGTTTTTTTCCCCGTTACACCTTTCTTCAGTTCCTGATGAAAGATCTCTAGGGCAGTTTTCAATGCACTAGAGGTCATAACCTCCACAGCCCACTGAAGGAATGCCACAGATTCACTACCTTCTGATAGAATAAATTCCCCCTCATCTCTCTCTTAAATAGAGGGCCACTTATTCTGAGACGATGCCTTCTGTTCTTAGAGTCTCCTATAAAGAGAATCAACCCTTTCTATATCTAGCCTGTTAAGTCCCCTAAGAATCATACACGGTTCAGTAAAGTTGCCTCTCGTTCTTCTGAACTCTTACAGGTACAGGCCCAACCTGCGCAACTTCTGTTCAAAGTTAGTTCCACTATACCTTGTGAATCTTCTCATAAGCAAGATGGGCAAGTGACTTAAAGGTCCATAGATGAAGTTAGGAATGTGGTCCCCTCAGCCATTGAAAGGCTCTACCAGAACTAGGTTACCAAGTGGAATGAACAATGTTTTTCAGACATCCTGCTCAGATACTGAGTCCTCTGTCTCAGGCTGAGATTGTTCTTCAAGGCTTCACTAAAGACCTAAATCAGTCGTGGTATGGCTGAGAACTGTTCTGCTGGAACTGTTGCTTAGGCCACAGCGAGAGTATTGTTTGCACTTCTGGCATCCACATGTTAGGAGGGATGTGAAAGCAGTGGAGATAGGCAAAGAGGATTGACCAGTATGTAGCCTGACATGCAGAGAATCTGTTATAAAGAGAGATTGGATAGTCCAGATATAACACAGTGTGAAGCTGGAGAACACAGCAGGCCAGGCAGCATCAGAGGAGCAGGGAGGTTGATGTTTCAGGTCAGGACCCTTCTTCAGAAATGCCCATTTCTGAAGAAGGGTACCGACCTGAAACGTCAACCTCCCTGCTCCTCTGATGCTGCCTGGCCTGCTGTGTTCTCCAGCTCTACATTGTGTTATCTCTGACTCCAGCATCTGCAGTTCTCGCTATCTTGGAGAGACTGGAGTTATTTTCCTCAAAACAGAAGAGATTGAGAAGGGAAACATTTGAGATTTATCAATTATGAGAGGGACAGATAGGGTAGACAGGAAGAAACGAGTCCCCTTGATGAAGCCATCAATGGCCAGAGGACGTAGATTTCCAGCAAGGTGTGGAAGATTGAAAGGGAATGTCTTTTTTGTTTAGTTCACCCTGAGGGGGATTGAAATCTGAAAATCACTCGCTGTAAGGATGGTAGAGGTAAAAATCCTCATAACACTGAAGAGATATTTCAAGGAAAGAACACAGAGGGATCTTGGGGTCCCAGTCCATATATTCCTGAAAGTGTCAACCCAAGTGGATAAAGTCGTAAAGAAGGCCCGCAACATGCTTGCCTTTATCAGGTGGGGCATTGAGCTGTCAAGACATGTTGCAGATGTATGAGACTTTAGTGAGGCCACATTTGGAATACTATGTGGAGTTCTCGCAGACATAACAAGGGACGGTTGTGGAGGCTTCAGAGAGGGTGGAAGAGTGGTTTATCAAGATGTTGCCTGCATTGGAGTCTATTTGCTATAAGAAGAGGGGTGGGACGGTGGCTCAGTGGCTCAGTGGTTAGCACTGCAGCCTCACAGTGCCAGGGAGCCGGGTTTGATTCCAGCCTCGGGTGACTGTCTGTACGGAGTTGCACATTCTCCCCATGTCTGTGTGGGTTTCCTCCAGGTGCTCTGGTTTCCTCGTGCAGGCTAGCTGGATTGGCCATGCTAAATTGCCTGTAGTGTTCAGGCGTGTGTGGGTTATAGGAGGATGGGTCTGGGTGGGATGCTCCAAGGGTCAGTGTGGATTTGTTGGGCTGAAGGGCCTGTTTCCACACTGTCAGGATTCTATAATTCTATGAAGAGATTGGACAAGCTGGGATTGCTTTCACTGGAGTTGGAGGCTAAGAGGAGACCTGATAGATGCGTATAAAATATATATATGACAGATGTCGATAGGGTAGATAATTGTAGTCTTTATTGCCAGGTAGAAACGTCATTTCTGATGAAGGGTCTAGGCCCGAAACGTCAAGCTTTCCTGCTTCTATGATGCTGCTTGGCCTGCTGTGTTCATCCAGCCCCACACCTTGTTATCTCGGATTCTCCAGCATCTGCAGTACCTTTTATCTCCTCACATACTATGAGTTATGGTTTTAAGGTGAGGGGAAAGGTTTAAAGGCGATGTGTGAACGAAGTATTTGTTTACAAAGAGGGTGGTTAGTGCCTGGAACACAATGGAAGGTGCTCGAAGCAGATATATTCACAAAGTTTAAGAGGCATTTAGACAGACACATGAACGGGCATTGAACAGAGGGACACAGACCATGTGTAGGCAGATGGTATTGGAGCAAAATGGCATCATGGTCAGCATAGACCTGGTGGGCTAAAGGCCTGTTCTTGCGATATTTACAATGACTTCTTGCGATTCCAAGGCGTAGAAGGCTGTGTTCCAAGTGCTGGAAAATGGGATTGGAAAGAGATTAGCTTAGTGAGGAGGTATTAGTCTCGATGGACTCTTAAATTAAATACCCAGGTAGCAATCTGGAGTCCGAGATTCAAATCCGGCCTTGGCAGATAGTAGATTTGGAATTCTTTTTTTCTAAGAAAAGGGGGATGAAGAGTCTAATGGTGACCATGACACTGATGTCCATTGGTGGGTAAGATGTCCATCTGGTTCATTGCTCCCCTTTCTGAAAATATTGAATCCATGTGACTTCAAACTCATGGCAATGTGACTGAGTTACAACTGACTTCTGGGCAATTAGGGAATGTGATAAATGCTGGAGAACCAATGAAGTCTACATCTATGGCTGAATAAAAACAACAGTTAGGGACTTGTTTTCGACTTGTGCAGGTTTCATAGGCCGAAGTACCTTTTCTCTGCTGTACACCTCTATAGCCTGTAGGTCATTTGAAATTGTGTGTCACAGTGCCCTTCATGTTCAGGGCAAAATCATGTGACAGAGACAGGGCGGTGTAGGCTAGCATCTCTGTCAAGTGTTCCTTTTCTCTATGTTTGGGCTGAAGCTATGAGGCAGAGGCTGGAATCAATATCAGAGACTTCCCAGGTTCAGCATCACTCAGGGCGCTGTTGCCTCCGATGGGTCTGTCAGTGGGAGATGACCATCCCCGGGAAAAGTGACAGATCAACCTGGCCCATGAGCTCTGCAAGCCATGATGGTGTCAGAATAATGATATTGGATCTTCAACACATCAGCTGTGACCCTGCCATTTTCTGACCTTCCCTCTTTCGCTGACAATAAGGCAACTCATTACACCATAGGAGAGAAAGTGACAGACTGAAACTAACTATGATAAACATGGCTCCATGAACTTTTGAAGTAAGAACTAGAATGACAGGAGACTAGGAACATCAGAGGAATAGAAAGATAGTGGGGTGCCTGTCCACCCATCTCTGAAGGTGGCTGGACAGGTCAATAGGGAAGTTAACAAGTTAAATCAAATGTTTGCAACAAACAGTCGAGGCATGAGTTGTAAAAGTGGCGCGGTTCTGTTGCAACTGTACAGGACTTTGGTTAGGCCACAGCTGGAATAGTGTGTCAATCCTGGTCACCATGCAATACGAAAGATGTTGATTGCATTGGAACATCCTTCCTATTATATGGCGACTAGAATTGCACACAGTACTCCAACCATGGCCTGAGCAAAGTCCTGTACAGCTGCAACAAAACCATGCCACTTTTACAATTCATGCCTCGACTGCGTGCAACGTGCTAAATGCCCAAGCCAGCGACTCTGCCCATAATAAAAGGAAAAATAGTGCAGGCTTGTAACAATCTTCCATTGAATTCTTTGTAGATGTCATGGCACGTATCAGTGGCCATCGTTGGCTGAGATGGAAGCTGTGAATTTCGGGTCTGAATGTCTGGCTCCCTACACAGTAGGATCCCGTGGAAAAGAAAAGACTCCCTGAGAGTGCAGTTAGCAGCATTTAGTTTTGTGAGCACCAAACATCGACTCCCTCAGTTAACCGGCTGTTGGTGTCTTTCTTATTTAGCAGCACAAGGGCGTGGAGAAATAGTTGTTGAGCTGATTGTCATGACTTCCAAGGGGAAAAAAAAATCTTCTTCAATGCAGCAAGGGAATGGAATGCACTGCCTTAAAATGCCGTGGCGGCAAAGCAAAATAATTGTCACCTTCTATCTTGCTCTTTTTCTGGAAGGTGGAGGAGTCGCAGTAGGTCATTCCGCCTATCAAGATTGCCCTACCATGCAATGAGATTATGGCTGATCTGATCATCTTCAAATCCACTTTTGTACCTTTCTCACATAACATTTGATTCCTTTCCTTATTAAAAATCTGTCTGTATCAGGCTTGCAAAGACACACGAATTCTGGCCATCAAAAATGGCTAGAAGTTCAAAATGTTCATAACCCTCTGAGTAAAGAACCTCGTCCTCACCTCAGATTTAAAGTGGCGTTCCTTTATTTTCCTTTATAAAACACGGTGGCTCAGTGGTTAGCACTACTACCTCACAGCACCAGGGACCTGGGTTGAATTCCAGCCTTGGGCTATTGTGTGGAGTTTGCACATTCTGCCCGCGTCTGCATGGGTTTCCTTCGGGTGCCCCAGTTTCCTCCCACAGTCCAAAGATATATAGGCTAGGTGGATTGGCTTTGCTAAATTGCCCATAGTGTCCAGGAATGTTTAGGTTAGGTGGGTTAGACATGGGGAAATGCATGGAAAGAGATTTGAGTTGTGGTGGAATGCTCTTTGGAGGGGCAGTGTGGACATGTTGGCTGAACTGTAGGGATTCTGTAAATAAATAAAATATTCTGACACTCCCATGAGGGGATATGTGGTCCCAGCATTTCTGCCATCAAACCCCTTAAAATCTTTTCTATATCGTGTGAGATCACATCCCATTCTTCTAAACCCCCAGTGAATAGAGTCCCAACTCTTTTAACCTTATCTCATAACACAATCCCTCCATACCAGTTACCTTCTCTGAAATGCCTCCAATGAAATGATGTCTTTCCTTTAATAAGGGGACCAAAGCTGTTCACAGTACTCCAGACGTGGTCATTTTAGCACTTTGTACAGTTGCAGTAAGAATTCCCTACTCTTATCCTCCAACTCCTTTAAAATAAGGTACAACATTCCACTGGCCTTCCTGATTATATACTCCTCCTGTGTGCTCGCTTTCTGTGTTTTGTGCACAATTTTCCCTGAGTGTTACAGCTTCCTCTATTTAAACAATACTCTGTTCTTTGTTTTCTCCCTTCCAAGATGAAAAACTTCACATCTTTCCATACTATATTCCATTTGCCAACACTTTTCCTAACTGACTTAAACTATCAATATCTCCCCGGGAACTGTTTGATCCCTTTTGCAACCTGCCTTTCCACACACTGGTGGGTCATTTGAAATTTGGAGACAATACGTTCACTTCCTTGCTCCAAGTCATTAATGCCGTGCAGGTCCCAACTTCTCATCCCTCTCCTCGCATGAGGTGCTGTGACCCTCAAGTCAAACCACCTTCAGTTATCTCCCAGAAGTAACATGTTGTCTATGAGCTGCTGTTATTTACCTCAATATTTACCTCTGAAGTAGAACCAGTCGACACCCTGTCTGACACATTCTCAAGCTGTTTGGAATCTTGCCCATATGGTGAACCAACAATTCACTCACAGCTTGGTTTGCAGCACACCATGAGGAAGCCTTAATTGGTATGTTGGTCTCCATTGCAAAAGGATGGGGTTCAGAAGTAGGGATGAATCACATTAAGTTATACAGTGACTTGGTGAGACCATGCCTGTATGGTTTTGTATAGTTTTGGTCTACCCACCTATAAGATGACATTCTCATGACCGAACGAGTGCTCATTGAGGCTGTTAGGGCACTCAGTGAGATCACAGCTGATTTGATCATCATCATGTTCACCTTCCTCCCTTTTCACATGACCCTCAATCCTGATTTTAAAAAAACTTTCGATCCCAGCCTTGAATTAACTTAAGCACCCCACCTCGACAGCTCTGTATGGTAAAGATTTCAACAGATTCACCGTTTACTGAGGAAGTAAATTTGTCCTCACTTCTGCTTTAAGTGGGTGACTATTTATTCTGATGTGATACCCTTTTGTCCTAGACTCTCCCACAAGTGGAAACAACTTTTTCTGCATCTATCCTGTCACATCGCCTAAGAATCTTGCATGTTTCAATGAAGCTGATTCTCGTTCTTCTGAACTTGTATGAGCACAGAGACTAACTACACAAACTCTCAGTGCAAGACAATCCCTCCATACGAGGAATCAGCCTTGTGAGCCTTCTCAACAGCAAGATTGGCAATGGCCTTATGAATCATAGGTGAAGTCAGGGGTGTTGTCCATATATCAGCTATTGGAAGGCTGTATCAGAAACAAGTTTTCAAGTGAAAGTAACAATGTATTTAGATTTCCTGCTCAGCTCCTCAGGACTCTGTCCCAGGCTGATACTGTCCGTCGTGGCTTCACAAAAGATATTAATCAGCTGTGCTGCTGCTGAGTACTGTTCTGCTGGAAACATAGCTCATGACACAGTGAGAGAACTTTGTGCACCTTTAATTCCACATGATAGGAAGAATGTGATAGCAATGTTGGTTGGCAAAGGAGGTTAAGCAGCTGGCTGCCTGAGCTGAAAGGTTTTAGTTATGAGGAGAGATAGGGCAGACTGGAGTTGATTTCCTCAAAACAGAGGAGATTGAGATGCATCAATGATGAGAAGAACAGACAGGATAGACAAGAAGAAACAATTCACCTTCGTGGAGGCACCAATGGCCAGGAGGCACAGATTTACAGTAAAGCATGGATTATTTAGAGGGGATTTAGAATTTTTTGTTTTGGTTAAATGCAGCGTGGTGGGAATCTGGAGCTCACTGCCCTTCAGCGTGATGCAGGTAGAAGCCCTCATAACACTGAGGATGAATTTAGAAGAAAACATGCAGAGGGATCTTGGAGTCCAAATCTATATCTCCCCGACAGCGCTACGACAAATGGATAAGTTGGTTTAATAAAAGACCTACAGCATATTTGACATTATTTGTCAAGAACAATCCAAGTTTGTTCAATAAAATGCTCATTGAGTGAGTCAGCAAGTCATAAGGCTGATAAGATTTTAATGGGGCCATGTTTGGAGTACTCCGTGCAGATCTGGTCGCCCCATTAGGTGAGCGTTGTAGAGACTTCAGAGAGTGTACAATAGTGGTTTACCAGGATGTTGCCTGAATTGGAGAGTTTTACTTATAAGACGGGTTTGGACAAACTTGGATTGTCCTCACTGGAACATTGGAGGACTGGAGGGAAGACCTAATAAAAATATATAAAATTATGAGAAGCATGATGGGGTGGATAGTCAGAGTTTTTGTTCCAAGTGTAGAAAGTCAAATAGTCGAGTCAATATGTTTAAGCTGAGGGGAACAGTTTAAAGGGGATGTGTGAGGAAAGCATTTTATTGTTTGTTTTACAAAGAGGGTAGCTAGAACCTGGAGAACGGTGCAAGAGGAAGTGGTCGAAGTAGACATGCTTGCAAAGTTTAAGAGGCATTTTTACAGACAGACCACCTCATCTTGCGCCATGTTCCAGGCATTAACCACCCTCTTTGTTAGAAAAAAAGTCCACGTAGATCTCCTTTCTCTTTCACACCCTAAACCGATATCCCATCATATTTGACTTTCCCACTCTTGGATAAAGACTCTGCCTACCACCTCGCTATCCATGTGTCTTATAATTTTATGTACTTCTGTCAGGTCGTCTCCCAGCCTCCATTGTTCTAGTGAGAACAGTACAAGTTTGTCCAAACTCTCCGTATAGCAAATTCACTCAAATCCATCAATTTCCACTTTGGCACAGTTTCTTAAGCCTTTCTCCAAATACCTCTTCAGTGTTATGAGAGTTTATGTCTTTATCACCTTACAAGCAGTGAGCTGCAGATTCTTACCACCCTCTGAATGAGAAAAAAAAGTCCAACGTCCCTTCAAAGTCTTCCAGACCTTACTGTGAGTCGATGTCCCGGACACTGATGCTTCCATCAAGGGGAATAGTGTCTTTTTTAAACTGTGTCTGTAACTCTCATCATTAATACATCTCAATCACGCCCCCTCTCAATCTCCTCTGTTTTGAAGAAAACAACTCCAGTCTGTCCAATCTCTCTTCATAATTGAATCTCCTCAATTCAGGCCACATACTGGGCAATCTCCTTTGTCCATCTCCAGTGTTATCACATCTTCCTATCATGCAATTCCAGAAACGCATACAATACACTCACTGTGGCCTGAGTAATATTCTATACAGTTCCAGAAGAACAGTACTCAGAAGCAGTGCAACTGATTCAGATATTTGGCGAAGCCCTGAAGGATATTCGCAGCCTAGGACCCAGATTCGAGCAACAGATAAAAAGGTCTACAAAATATTGCTCTTTCCAGTCGTAGTCCGAGTTCTAGTAAAGCCTTTCAGTGGCTTATGGACGGACCACACATCTGACTACACCTATGTACCTTGAGCTCACTTTCCCATCTCGATTATGAGAAAGTTCATGAGGCTGATTCAAAGTCCAGAGGGACTGCTTTTATGAGGAGAGTTGAATAGATTGGCCCAGTGTTCATTGGAGTTAGAGAACCAAAGGGAAATTTATTGAAGCATTCCAGATTCGTAGGAGACTTGGCAGGCTAGGTACAGAGAAGCTGTTTCCCCTGGTGGGAGAGCCCATGGCCAGAATGCAACATTTTGAAATATTGTGTCGCACATTTAAAGTAGAAATCCCATGGGATTGCTTCCATTAGTGGGAGTAAATCTGTGGAAATTTATTACTGCAGAGGGCTGTGTAAATTGGATACTTAAGTACATTCAAAGCTGTGAGAGGTCGATTTATAATCAGGAGTGGAATCTCAGGTTATGGGGAGAAGGCAATAAAGTGTATTTGATAAAGACCAGGTCAGCTACGATCTTATTGATTTGTGGAGCAGTCTCGACGTCCTCTCCACCTGTATGTCCTCTTTGAGGTAGGAAGACCAATACTACACACAATCCTGCAGATGCGGTCTCACCAAGTGCAGCTTCAGTGAGGCATTCTTATTTCTGAGCGCCAATCCTCTTGCAATGAAAAGCAACATATCATTTGCCTTCTTCATGGCTTACTGCAAGTCAGACAGTGAGTAAACTGTTGGTTCAAAATGAGGGCACGATTCCAATCAGCTTGCAATAGTGTCAGACAGGATGGCGACTGGTTCTGCTTCATAGGTTACATTCGTAGAAAATAACAACAGCTCATAAGAAATGTGTAACTATTGAGAGACAAATGGTGGTGATTTAACTTGAGGGTCACCACACGTCAGATCAGGACAGAGCCTAAGAAAGTGGGACTTGAATGGAATTAATGACTCAGAACAAGGAAGTGAACTTTCTGTCACCAAAATTGTGGATTAGATAACAATTGACAGAAGGCAGGTTGCAAGAGGGATAAAAACAGTTTAAAGAGTGAAATCGATAGTTTAAGTCAGTGGACAATAAGTTAGCAAATGGTGTATGCTGTGGGAAGATATGATGTTGTTCATCTTCGAAAGGAGGGAAAAAAGAACAGAAGATGATTTCAATGGAATGTTGGCCTTTATGTCAAGGTATTTGCAGTATAAGCATAGGGAAGTCTTAATGTAACTGTGCAAGGTGCTGGTGAGATCACATCTGCAGAACTGTGAGCTGTTTTGGTCCCCTTATTTAATGAAAAAAAAACATAATTTCACTGAAGACAGTTCAGAGAAGGTACAATAGTATGGATTGTATGGAGGGATTTTCTTATGAGCAAAGGCTAAAGCGACTGGGAGTTCAGAAGCATGAGAGGTTATCTCACATGAAATATACAGGATTTTTTAAGCAGCTTGGCAGGGTAAGTGTTGAGAGGATATTTCCCCTTATGAGGCTGTCTCAGAATAAACGAACACCAATTTAACAATGAGCTGAGGAGCAATTTCTTTTCTCTAAGCATTGAGAAAATTTGGAACTCCTTGTCACAGAGACGTGTGGGAATAGAATCATTGTGTATATCTAAGACTGAGATAGGTTGATTCTTGATCTGTCAGGTAATCAAGGGTGACAGAGAAAGGACAGAAAAGCATTTGCAGGACACTCTACTGATGAGGTCCAAAAAGCAGAATATTGAGAACTTATAAGAAAGTTGAAACATAGGACATCAAAGGCAGTTATCTTAGGATTACTACTGGTGCCACTAGCTACTCAGAGTAGAAACATCAGGATATGTAGGATGAACACGTGACTTAAAAGATGGTTTGAGGGAGAAGATTTCGGATTCATGTGGCATTGCATCCGGCTCTGAGGGAGGTGGGACCTGTAAGAGCTGATTGGGTTACACCTCAGCAGAATGGGACTAATGATTTGGGAGGGGGTGCTGAGTTATTGGTAGAGTGGTTGAGGAGGGTTTAAATTGAGGTGGCACGGGGATGGGAACAGAGGAATAGGGCAGTAGATGCAGAAATTGAGGGAGAGGTGGAAACGAGTGCAAACATGACTTAGAACGTGCAGGGAAATGCTGCTGAAAAGAGCAGGGGAGGTGATCTGAAATGCATGCGGTTCAATACAAGGAGTATAATAGGCAAGGTGGATGCGCTCAGGGCGTTGGTTAATACTTGGAACTATGAAATTATTGCGATCATGTAGACTTGGCTGACAGTGGGAGAGGTAGCTGGATGTCACAGGAGTTAGATGCTTTATGTGTGATAGAAAGGGGTGTAAAAGGGGTGGGCGCGTTGCGTTACTGGTAAAGAAGTACATGACAGCTGTACTGAGGGACTATACATCAGGGCACTCGTGCAGCCAGGCAGTATAGACAGAATTCAAAATAGGAAAGGAGAAATTACCATGTTGGGGGCACACTATAGGCCTGCCAACAGCGAGCGGGACAGACAAGAGAGAATATATAGAGTGATTCTGGAAAGATGTAAAAACATCAGGGTTGTTGTGGTGGGTCATTTTAACTTACCCTGTATTGACTGGGACTTACTTCGTGCTCGAGGCTTTGATGGAGCAGAATTTGTATGGACCATTCAGGATGGTTTCTTGACACAGTATGCAATCAGTCCAACCAAGAAAGGGGTTATACTGGACCCAGTTTTGGGAAACGAACCCGACAAGGTGAGTGAAGTTTCAGCAATGGAGCATTTCGGGAGTACTGACCATAATACCATGAGTTATAGGTTACTCATGGATAGCGATGACAGCAGTGCTCTCGTGAATGTGTTAAATTGGGGGAAGGTGGACTACAAACATATTAGGCAGGAACTGTAGAGTGTTGATTCATGCACTTGTTTGAGATAAAATTCAGGTTGGACATGTGGTACTATTTCAAATGACAGTTGATACAAGTTCAGGAGTGACACATTCCTGCGAGAGTGAAGAATAGTTATGGCAAGTTGCGTGAACCTTGGATGACCAGGGATGTTATAACCTTAGTCACAAAGAAAAAAAAAATACATAAAAGTCAAGGAGGATAGGAACTGACAAAGCCCTTGAAATATCTAAGGAAAGTTGGAAAGAACTTAAGCAAGGAATTAGAAGGGCTAAAAATGGTCATAAAAAGTCATTAGAAAACACGATTAAGGAGAATCACAAGTCTTTTCATACACATAAAAAAGCAGCAAAAGAATATTCAGGGATAGGGTTAGCTCACTTAGGGACTAAAAGGGGTATTCAAGTGTGGAGCCAGAAGAGGTATGTGAAAACTTAAATGAATACTTTATGTCCATTTTCGCCAAAGATAAGGAATTGGTGAAGGATAACCTCGGGGAATGGAGTGTCGAATCGCCAAACCAAGTTGCTATTAAAAAGGAAGAGGTGTTGTACATCTTAAAAAAGTATTATGATAGATATGTCCCAGGGTCCTGAATGGATCATTGCCAGAATATTGAGGAAGTCAATAGAACAAATTGTTGGAGCATTGGCAGACGCCTTTGTATCAGCTTTAGCCTCAGGTGATGTCCCAGAGGACTAAAGAATAGCTGGTATTGTCCCATTGATTTAAAAGGGTGACAGAGATACTGCAAGAAATGACAGGCCTGTGAGCCTGACGTCAGTGGTGGAGGAATAATTGAAAAAGATTCTCAGGGACAAGATCTATGCACATTTAGAAGCAAATAGACTGAATAGCAATAGACAGCATGGTTTTGTGCGGGGGAGGTTGTGCCTCACAAACTTGTTTTTTGAGAATGTAATGAAGATAATTGATGAGGGAAAAGTGTTTGATGCTGTCTGCATGGACTTCAATAAAGCCTTTGACAATGTCCAGCATGGCAGACTGGTACAAAAGGTTGGGTCAAATTGTATCAGGAAAGAGCTGGAAAGATGCATAGACAACTGGCTTAGTCATAGTCGACAGACGGTAGCGATGGAAGGATGCTTTATCGAATGGATGCCTGGGAAAGGTTGTGTTCCACCGGGATCAGTTCTAGGTCCTCTGCTGTTCGTGATCTACATGAATGATTTGGAGGAAAACATAGCTGGCCTAATTAGCAATATTGCAGATGATAAAAGGATTGGTGGAGGTTAAGAGAGAAAGGAGGATTGTCAGAGGAGCAAGTTTTAGATCAGTTGGAGGTATAGGCAGAAAATTGGCAGATGGAGTTTAATCTGGACAAATGTGAGGTGATGCATTTTAGAAGATCACGTACAGTTGGAAATTATGTAATGAATGGCAGAACCCTGAGGAGCACTGATATGCAGAGAGATCTGGCTGTGCAGGTCCACAGAACAATGGCGGAGCAGATAGATAACATAGTAAGCAAAAGCCTATGGTATGGTTGCCTTCATTGAAAGGAACATTGAATATAAGTATAGACAAGTTATGCTTCAGTTTTATAGACATTTACTTAGGTCACACTTGGAATATTGCACAGCGTTCTGGTCACCACACTACTGCAAGGATGTGGATGCTTTGGAGAGGGTACATAAAATGTTTACTAGGATGTCGCCTAGTATGGGGGATGTTGGCTATGAAGAAAGGTTAGATAGATTGTGTTTGTTTTCACTGGAATGCAGGAGATTGAGGGACGACCTAATAGAAATTTATAAGATTATGAATGGCATGGATAGAGACGAAAGTATCTTGCTTTTTTTCTCCAGAGTGTAGAGATTAATTCCCAGGGGACGCAGGTACAAGGTGTGAGAGAGGAAGTTTAAAAAAGATGTACGAGGCACATTTCTCAAAAAATGTGGTGAATGCCTGGAGCCTACTGCCAGAGGAGCTGGTAGAAGCAGACACACTAGGAGCAGTCAAGAACCACCTGGAAGAACACTTGAATAAGAAGAGAATAGACTGATATGGACCCTCTAGTGAAGAAAGTTTAAAATGGAAGGTCAAAATGTGTGGATGCAGGCTTTGAAGGCTGAAGGGCCTGTTCCCGTGTTGTACTCTTCTTCGTTCTTTGAATGTGAACGTGAGAAATATTTGAACAGCTATGATCCTTTTGAATAGCAGAGCATGCTCTGAGTGACCAAGCGGCCTACTCCTCACATTATCTCGTAAGTTCTTTATGTCAGCTGGGACAGGAATTGCATCTTTATTGTTGGAATCGCTTCATTGAAAAACTGTCGCCCAGCCAACTGAGCTACCCAAACCTAGCAGTGATACAACAACAATGATATGAAGATTGAAATTTGAATGACTGTTCGCCAGTAGTGATACATAGGAATAGGGCAAGTTAGAGCCATGGGAAACTAATCAAGAAACATAAATTATGTGGAGGGTCTGGTGTTGGACTGGGGTGGACAAGATCAGAAGTCACATGACATGAGGATATAGCCCAACAGGTTTATTTGAAATCAATGCATTCTGAGCCCTGCTCGTTCATCAGATGGACATTTCATCTGATGAAGGAGCTGCACTCTGAAAGCTTATGATTTCAAATAAACATGGTGGACTATAACCTGGTGTCATGTAACTTCTGACCTTGAGAAACAGACAAGAAGGGATTGTGGGAAATACTGAAGACAGAGGAATGGATAGAGAAAGAGAGAAAGATCAGACAGAACATCACAGGGACAGGAAGAAGCAGCGAGATAGAGACAGGCAGATAGATAGAAGGAAGCGGAATGAGAGAGGGGGAAATCAGAGTGAATTGCTGGGAAAGGACATAGCAGGAAATGTCTAGAACCATAGGAAATAACTGATAGCACATTCCTGCATGCCAGGAGATCTTAGAGCAATGGGCAGATATCTAATGACTAATAATTGCTGTCTCTATTTTTAATGGGGAAATAAGGCAGCCAATTTTGACTCAGTCGGCTCCCAAAGTTCACAAAAATGTATCGGCTAGTTTGGTCGAGGTTTTTTGTTGCCAGAGTGCTGGGGGTAAATCTCGAGTTTTGCTTTCATGAAACGTTTGAGGTTAAGGAGGTGCAGTGACCGATAGAGATATACGAATGGGAACTGGGAGAAGGTTAAGTTGGAGAATGAGGAAAATTGTATTGAAGTTTGGTAAACTGTAATCTACCATGTCAAGGAGAGCTAGACACTCACTCAATCGTGCTGTGCAGCATCGGGAGTAGATATGTAATCAAAAAGGAAACTGCAACAGAAAGATCGGGAAAAGAGGAATAATGATGTAGGCAAAATCTCAGCTTCTTTCAAAGATCCAAACGCATCACTTGCTGCAGAATTACAATAGGGATGAACATTGACTATTGCTACTTTCCACCATGTCAGTGATGGACTGAACAAACAGTAGCCATTCTTATTTCTGATTAAAACATTGCTTCCATTTTAAAGTTGGTTTTGTGCTTCCCAGCAGTGTTGAAGGGATGTGGGATATGAACACAGATTCCCTTGATCAAATTTGGGGACGCTTCAATGACACTACAAAAGCCTTAGCAGCTTGCCTGCCATTTTTAGGTCAATGAGAGTACTTAGCAGGTGAGAATCAGTTGGAGGATAATCTCTTCTTAGTAATACCAGAGCAGTCTGAAAGCCTAGAGGGGAACACAAATGACAGAACTACACGCATTTCAGGGACCTCAGTGGAAGCAATCTTTGGTCATTTTGCACAGTATATCTATCTGTTAAATATTTGCCTCTAACACGGATATCACTGGTCACAGGCCAGATTCAGTCTCTCAGAGTGCAACAAAAGCTGCATTATTCTACAAAAAAGGACGGAATAGGATACAGCATCTCATTGCGCACTCGTGTGTTCAATGTTTCACCTCTACACAGATCAGTGTCCAAATATCAATATCCCAAAGTGTAGATATTGTATTATTGTAGACAACGTACGTTGCACAATGCTGACTGTCCAAATCTCATCTGCCCTACATTGTAGATTTTATATTACTGTAGACAGTACACACTTTGCACACTACTGAGTATCTGCATAATATTTATCTCACACTAAAGGTATTATATTACTCTAGATGTTATTTTACTGTAGACAACATACATATTACAAACTGCCAAGTATTAGCTGTCCTACGAAGAGGCCATTATATTGCTGTAGGCAACCGAGCAGCTGAATACTGCTGAGTGCCCCAGTGTCAGCTTACCCACATTGTTGCCCTTATATCAGAGTAGGATGTCTCTTTGTGTGTGAGTGTTTGGATGCCTTTGTGCATGTGGATGTGCAAGTTTTTGTTATTCTGCATGTTTGTATATGGTGCCTTTGTGAGTGTGACTGTGTGCACATGGGAGAGTAAGTGCATGTTTCAGTGGATACATGTGCAATTGCGTAATTGTATAGATCCGGGATTGTGTGGGTGGGTGTGTATAAGTCTGCACTTGTCTGTTTGTACGCCAGTGAGTGCATGTATGTCTGTGATTTTGCAAGTGCATATTTACCTATCTGTGTGATACTGTGCGTATGAAAGTATGGGTGAGTACGTCTTTGTGTGTGTGAGTTTGTGTGAGTGTATGCATGTGTCTGTGCATGTGAATGTCTGTGCATGTGTAATTGTATGTGTATATGTGTAGGTTGGTGGATCGCTGTGTGTATGAGTGCATGCACATAACTGGCTGTGTGAGTCTGCACTTATTACTGTGCATTTGTGAATTTGTGTGTGTTAACTTTTGGACGTCAGTGCATGTAAGTGCGCGTGTACATTTGTGTATGTCAGTGTGTACAGTCATATGTTTCTATCTGCGTGTGTGAGTGTTTGCATGCGTGGGTATGTCAATCTGATTGAGTGTGTGTTTATAGGAGTGTGTGTGAGACTGTGTGCACCTCTGTCTCTGTGTGAGCCTGGTTGTGTTTCTGTTTGACTCATCAATGAAATGGCCCTTTCTCATTTACATCATGGATTCTGTTGTAGTTTTTTGAAATTATTAAACGCAAGATAGTCTGTGTTATCACATCAGGAGCTCTCATTCTCCAGGGAGCTTACAGTGCAGCTGAAATACAGCAGAAGATGAGCACTGCCCTGTTCTTAGTTCTTGTGTCCTTGGTGATGGTGCAGCCAGGCACCGCTGACGAAGGAGTGAAACCAATTGTTTCTTGTCAAGGTATGTCCATCTCTCTTCAAACAGCTTTCACAAACATCAGAAGGGCTGATTAATGTCATTTATTCCCCTGAATACGATGTTCCCTTCCATTGGATTTAGGCTGATAAGTGCTGAAAATCAATCACTTGATGTGTGTAATAATTGTTCATTAGACTGAGGCGTCGATGTAAAAACTAAAATTTATTTCTCACCCTCATTGCGCTGAGGCCATTTAGGAATGAACCACATTAGTTGTAGTCTGGAGTCGCGTGTAACTCAGACCAGACAAGGACGGTAGAATTCATTCCACAAAGGACACTAGTAAAGTAGATATTCCCTTCTTTCATTCCACTATTTGAATTTGATTCAAATTTCATCATAAGCCAATGTGACATTCAATGACAGGCCCTCAGAACATGATCTTGGTTGTCCTGGATTACGAGTCCAATGATAACCCAGCCTGTTCACCATCCCATCGCAATGCATTTCACGAAACATTGTAGTTTTTTTTTCATAAGTGAGCATTTCAGTTCTGAAAGGTTTTGTGCTTGCTTTTGTCCCATTGGAATAAATAAACAGCAAACTGCCTCTTTTAATGCCATCCCATGTCAATGGATATCTACCATGACCTATCTTGACCACACTATAACTGCAAGTGACAAAAGAACAGTGGCTGAGAGAACTGTAGTTTTTACAATTGGTAGATAAACCTCGTGAAATTAGTTTTAACTTGTGGCCCATTGTTGTGGGCATCAATTAACTGCTTGCCTTTGTTTTACAGGTATGCCAAACATCTGGAGGAGTGTGCAGAATTGGAGGATGTTACACTGCTGAATTCAAGTTGAGCGACAGCTGCTCAGTGCTTCTCTATTATGCATACATTGCTTGAATTAAATTGTGAAAGATTAAATATGTACCACAACAAAGAATATCTCAGGCCATGCCTGAAGTTAAATGCAGTTCTGTTTTTGAATCGTGAATAAAACTGTTCGCTATATTGTTCACATCCTATGGCATGGTATTATGAATAAATCAGGTTGCGACCGGCGTGCACTATATTGTCATATGGGGCAATGGGTGGCAACGGTCACCTTTGCCAGCTCCAAACCATCCAGCTTCTTAGAATCACAGTTTAGTGTCAATACTATATGGGCCTCTATCACACGTCTGATGTATGAACGTGGGATAATAGACAGCATCTTCCAAACCCATGATACTTCCATCTCAAAAGACAAGGGTGGCAGATAAATGGGGATTGACTTGAATTGAATTGAATTGAATGAGGGCATTGTCACATATATTCACAGCAATACAATACAAATATTACGAGTCACCACTTATGGCGCCATCTTGGGTACAAACTTAACTAGATAGGGAATTTTGGTAACAAAGCAGAAAATAAGGAAAACATAGTTTAACGTTTAATATCACAGAATTTCTTATTAAACAGTAAAAATCAAAGAAACACATCACTCCCTTGCAAATTCCCCTCGAAGACACCCGCCATCCTGACTTGGGAATGCATCGGCCATTCTTGCACTGCTGCTGAGTCAAAATCCCGGAATACCCTCCCTTATATTTTGTTCACATTGTGTCTGTTTGCAGTTCACAGACTGCAGTAGGTCAAATAGGAGATCAAATTTCCTCCCTGCCCCACCTATCAAGGGGATCAACTACGGATGGCGACAAATGCTGGATGAGTCAAAGCTGCCCTCGTGCCATGAATTAATAGCAATGAAGAGTGGCTTAAAGGGGAACATACAGGTGATCGCATTCCCATGTATCTGCTGACCTTGGTCGTGTGTTTGGCCGCTGCTGTTTGAGGTATTTTCGTGAGTTTTTGCAGTGCATCTTGTAGATAGTGATCACTGCTGCAACCGAGTGTCGGTGGTGGCAGGAGCCAATGCTTGTGGACGTGTTGACAATCAAGTCGGCTGCTTTGTCCTGAATCGTGTCAAGCTTCTTATGTGTTGTTAGAGCCTCACAGGCAAGTGGGGAGTATTCCATCTCAAACCAGAATTGTGTCTTGTCAGTTATGAACAGTATTGGGATTGTGGGTGTGGGGGCAGTACAGTTAGGTGTGAGGAAGTAAATTACTCGTCCCTGTATTTCTAATTTTTGATCTGCCTTTGTACCCAATGTGTTTATAAGACAAGTACAGTTGATTTTCAGGTCAGTGGTAACTCCGATGATGTGGATCAATAGATTGACTGATGGTAATACCATCGAATGGCCGTGGTTAGATTATCTCTTATTGGTCATATCCTGGCATTTGTGTGACTCGAGGAGTCACGAATGGTGCTGAACATTGTGCAATCATCGGCAAACATCCCCACTTCTGACCTTTTCGGGAGGAAAGGGCATTGATGAAACAACTGAAGATAATCGCACTGAGGGCATTACCTCGAGAAACTCCTGCAGAGATGACTTGAAGCTGTGTTAATTGACCTCCAAATGCCAGTTATGACACCAAGCAGAGGAGAGTTTTCCCTGATACCTTTTTGATTCCAGTTTTCCTAAGGATCATTGATTCTGCACTCAGTCAAATGCAGCCTGAATGTTAATATCGATCACTCTCACCTCAACCCTGGATTTCAAATATTTTGCCCATGTTTGTACTTTGGCTAATGAGGTCAGGAGCGTAGTGAACATGGCAAAGTCCAAATTGGCCTTCACTGAGCAGTTTATTGCTGAGCAGGTGTTGCTTGACTGCACTGTTGATGACACCTTCCATCACGACACTGATAATTGAGAGAGGACTGATATGGAAACAAGTAGCAGGGTTTTATTTGTTCTGCTTTCAATGACCAAAATTTTAAAAGTCCAGAACAAATCATTGGTTGGCAATTAAGGAGAAGGCGATGGGCCCGTGGATTTTATCTATAGACTCTCAGTTGTTGGAGAATTATTGTTATTTTTATTGTTAGACTATTATTAATGCAGAAAATCAGCAAAATGTTCTGGGGTTTCCAGATCCCGCCCCAGCAGAAGGTGGAATTTTCTTTCAATGGAGAGAAAAAATCTGGGATTGTAAATTTATTCCTTAAAAATCCCGACTTCTGGTATCTCAGTTGCTTTCAATCCACCCAGTCCCACGATAAATAAATAGATAGATAGATATTTAGGCAGACAGACAGATAGATAGATAGACAGACAGACAGATAGATAGATAGACAGAAAGAAGTCTTCTGAAGAAGGGTCTAGGCCCAAAACGTCAGCCTTCCTGCTCCTCTGATGCTGCTTGGCCTGCTGTGTTCATCCAGCTCTACACTGTGTTATCTCAGATCCTCCAGCATCTGCAGTTCCTACTATCTCTGCTTCAGCCTATTATCTATTTTTCCCCATTCTCAAATCCCCTCATTGATGTGATGGGTTTTGATTCAACTCCTGGAGGACTGGATGATCGTTTTGATTGGCTGTTGATTCATTGCCTTAGGGTCCAGGAAGCAGATACAGGGGGACAGCAGCAGCTATGTCTTCCCATGAATGAACGCAGACTGTTTTAAATGGAACCGTTTCTGTCCATTTATACTGTCCATTCACTCAGTTATGAAGGTCCATCATCATTATTCTTCCTTTCACATTGTTAACAATAACAATTTCAAATAATAATGTCAATTTTTTGTCATATGGAATTCTCTTCTAACATGTTAGTAAAGTGTGAGTGTATACTGTGAAAGGTTGAGGCCCCTCAACAGGCCCTTATGGACAGCAATGATCTAATGAACCTATTCATGTTCAAACGTTACAATATTTGGAAAATATCCAGGCTTAGGCTGACAAATATCAATCAATGTCTGGGCCATATAACTAGTAGTCAATGGTCCTCCCTAACAAGAGCAAATCTAACTACTGTCCTTTGTCACTCAAGGTCATTACAATAACCAAATCACCCATAATCAATAACCTGGCATTACCATTACCAGGCACTGATAAGGTGCAGTCATACAGATACTGTACCTGTAGGTTTGGACAGATGCTGGAATCCGCAGCAAGTAAATTGCATCCTGACTCCTCAAGTATGATGATGCTGTGGCTTTAAGAGGTCTATTTTGTACTGGCTTCTTTTGAACGAGAGATTGAATGAGAGGGCCTGAAAAGTCTGTGGTAACATAAAGAGCTTTTGACACTTCGAGTTTTTGTTAAAGTTGGAACAATAGAAGCAGCCTGAAAGGGTGTGGCCAGATCTCACAGGTCAGGATTTCTAGATTTTTTTTTAAGAAAAGAAATTGGATTCAGCAGAAGCTACTGGAGGTTTGAATAAATAAAAGATCATTACCCGCTCCTGTACCTCCCCGGATTACAGCTAGAAGCTGGGGTTTCTCTTCCTCCTGCAGGCATTTCATGAGAGAACATTTGATTTCTGAATTTGCCCTTTTGCTAAGCAGTGTATTTATGTGATGTTATACGTTGGAACACTAAATTATTAGCGGTTACTGGATCGATTATTCAGTTAAGTTTTCCAGTATAGTTAAAGTCATTCTAAGACCAACTTTTTTGATATATTTTAACAATAATGTTTGAATAAATTATGTTTTCCTTAATGTAAAGTAATCTGACTATCGAATTGCATCTGGAACACAACACTTTACATTTGCCTTTAAAATAAGAAAACATTCGAGTCTAGGCTTCCTTCCCAATATATCTTGAGGGGGTCTGTTCTGGTCCATAAAAAAAGGCACAGTTCAGAAGTGCGCTAACTCCACAGTTGCATTTTTTGAACACTGCCTGAAGAATGCCCATGAAGCATGAAACCATCCAGAACAACACAGCCCAGTTGATTTGCACGACATTCATCGACATAAATTCCCTCCACTAGAGATGCTACCGTCATGTGAAAGGCGACAAGTTCTCGCTTAAATTTGAATTTGCATTCTGTATATAAGTGGCATGAAAAAGAATATGTAATAAAATGTGAAAAAAAATTGATGACATATAGAACATAGAACTGTAAAGCACAGAAATAAGCCATTCGGCCCACGATGTTGTGCTGAACGTGATGCCAAATTAAACTAGTTCCTTCTGCCTGACCTTGGTCAATATCCTTTTAATCCTTGCATATTCGTATGCTTATCTATAAGTCCCTGAAACAACCCTACTGAATCTGCTTGCACTGGAACCTCTGGCAGTGCATTCTGGACTGCTGCCATTCTGTGTAAAATACTTGCCCCTTACATCGCATTTGAACTTTATTCCCACCCCACCTCCCCAAACACACACACACACACACGCACACACGCACGCACGCATGCGCTTAAAATATTATTTTAGACATTTCAAATCTGGAAAAAAAAGACTCTGACCGTCAAATTTATCTATGCATCTCATACTTTTGTAGACTTCTATTAAGTGTCCCCTCAGACTCTGTTCCAAAGAATACAACTCAAGTTACTTTTCTAACCTCTCCTTATCACTCATATCCTCTTGTCCAGGCAATCTCCTGTTAAACCTCTTCTACACCCTTTGCAAGCCCCCTCATTCTTCCTGTATTGTGACGACCAGAAGTGAATGCAATTCTCTAAGTGTAGTCTAACTGAACTCTTATAAAGCTGCAACATGACATCCTGATTCTTGTACTTATTTCCTCAAACAATAAAGGCAATCATTCCATATGCCTTCTTTATCAAAATATTTACCTACACGGCCAGTTTTAGGGAGCTTTGAACTTGAACCACAAGATCACATCAAAGCTGGTCAGAATCCTGCCAATAGCTGTATACCTTTCCTTGACATATGATCTCCCAAGGTGCAACATGTCACAGTTGGCAGGATTAAACTCCACCTGACATGTTTGTGCCTATATCTACAACTGATCCATATCCCGCTCTATCCTTTGGCAACATTCTACACTCCTAAAACTCATGACTATGCCGATCTCTGTATTGTCTGAAAACTTACTAAAATATCCATTTACATTTTTATCGAAGTCATTCATGTAAATCACAAACAGCAGAGGGCCCAGTACAGATATTTGTGGAACACCAATAGTCACGGACATCCAGCCAGAAAAAACATACTTCCACCAATCCATTCTGTCTCCTCTGGGCAAGCCAATTATGAATTCGCGCGGCCAAGTCACCATGGACCTGATGCATCATAATCTTCTGGATGAGACTACCATGAAGGATCTTTTTGAAAGTCTTATTGAAATCCATATTGACAACATCCACTGTTTTACCCTCACCAATCACCTTCATTACTTCTTTGAAAAGTTCAATCAAGTTGGTGTGACGACATGTCCTGTACAAAGCGTTGCGGCTGTCCCTAATTCGGCCATGTATTTCCAAATGCGAACAAATTCTATCCCTTAAAATTCTTTGCACTGTCTTCCCAACCTCTGATGTGAGACTCACTGGTCTAGAGTTTCTGAAATTATCCCTATTTCCCTCCTTGAACAGAGGAACAAAATCTGATACTTGTCAGTCCTTCAGGATCTCTCTAGTGGCTAACTAGGATACAAAGGTCTTGATCGAGGCCCCCAGCAACATCCTTTCTTTCCTCTATCAATGACCCGGAGTAGATACCATTCGGCCCTGGGGTCTTATTCACATTAGTGCTCTTCAAGGGACACTTATCCACCTTATTGCTTTTCAAGAGGTATTATAATAATAATTTAATTCAAATAAAACAATCATACATTGTAATATTGACGGTTATGGAACGGGGGCGGCACGGTGGCACAGTGGCTCAGTGGTTAGCACTGCTGCCTCACTGCGCCAGGGACCTGGGTTCGATCCAGCCTCGGGCGACTGTCTGTGTGGAGTTTACACATTCTCCCCGTGTCTGTGTGGGTTTCCTCTTGGTGCTTGGGTTTCCTCCCACTGTCCAAAGATATGCAGGTAAGGTGGATTGGCCATGTTAAATTGGCCATAGTGTTCAGGGAGGTGTAGATTAGGTGCGTTATAGGGGGATGGGTCTGGGTGGGTGCTCTGAAGTTCGGTGTGGACTTTTTGGGCCAAAGGGCCTGTTTCCACACTGTAGGGATTCTATGATTCTTGGATACAAGCAGTCAGAAGTCAGAAGACTCCTCGGTGCATACATTGAAGAATTAGGGTGTTGGAATATTTCAATATAATCTTGAGCTACACTCTGAAATTATTCTAAGTCAGGCATAAAACATCTGCTTGTGCAGCAACTCAGGAGCTGCAGTATGAAGACTAACTCGTGCACATAACCATCGATCCACACAGATCAAAACCACAAATTATACATTCACATCCACGCAGATTAAATCATTGAGGATGACAATTACAGAATAAAGTTGATGAAAATATCCAGGAGCAAAACGATGATTTTCCATCATCTCTCCATCTGTGTGTCTGTGTGACTTGCTGTACTTCTGGAAGTCCAGAGTCATCTGAGGGATTAGCTGCTCATTAAAATGTGCCTGACGGTAAAGCTATTGATGAATAAAGACAGCAGAAATGGATGAAAAGGGTTTAGAATGTTATGGAGGAATTCGACTGCTACCCAGATCAGAGAGGTTTGAAAATTGACCAGTGCAACACAGAATCAGGGGAAGTTCAAGTGCTGATAGTCACTCGTTCACGCAAAGGACCAGCAAATGTTCTTTAAGTTGCTCAATATTAACTGTGAGAAAAGGAAATAAACACAGAAAGAGTACATCCAGCTCGACGATATGATATTAATTCAAAAGAAGATTTATTGAATTGTGTTATGTATTGACACGGTGCAAACATATTGATAAATGAAAGCTGCATTATAGGAAGAGAATTTTCTTTCATGGAGTCATCCCGTGTTCATCAGATGAAAAGTGGGGCAACATGACAAAGAGTCAGTTGAAACGACTAGGTACTGTTCACAGGGGAACAGCAGCTACTGCTGGTGATTGAGAGAGCAGATGGTTGAAATGCCAGGAATAAAGTTGATTTGGTTTGATTTATTGTAGTCCCATTTGCCTAAGTACAGTGAAACATATCGTTTTGTGAGGAATGCAGGCAGATCATAGCAAACAAGGACATACAGATCATAGGGTGCTGGGGCAGAGCGAAGCATACTATGTTACAATTGCACAGGAAGTGGGTAAAGCTAGATCATATGAGCAAGGTCAACATTATCTGAAGCTAGAAAGTCCATTCAGCAGTCTAATAATGGCAGGGAAGAAGCTGTTCTTGAACCTCTTGGTACATGTGTTCAAGATTCTGTATCTTCTGCCTGACGGAAGAGGTTGGAAGAGAGCATTACAAGGGGTGGGAAGTGTCATTGATTATGTTGGCAGCTTTTCCGCATCATTGAGAAGTGTAAATGGAGTCCATGAATGGGAGGTCAGAATCTCTGATGCTCTGGACTGTGCTCATAAATTTCTGTAGTATCTTACAGTCCTGAGCAGAGCAGTTGTCGTAACAGGACAAATGAGCTTGGATAGAATATTTTCTATTGAGCATCTGTAAAAGTTGGTGAAGATCATTACGGGCACGTCGAATTTCCTAAGCTGCCTCAGGAAGAATAGGTATTGTTATGCCTTCTTGACCATCTCATCTACATCTCAAGTCCAGCACAGATTGTTTGTTATTGTCACTCCTATGGACTTGACCCTCCAGCCATTCTCATCCTTATCTCTATTGATGTAGATGGGGGCTGGTCCTTCTCCATTCTTCCTGAAGTCAATGGTTAGTTGTTTTGCTTTGGCGACATTGAGAGAGAGATTGTTGTCTTTAACTAAAACACCAATCATTCCATCTCCTTCTTGCATTCTGACTAATCAATGTTTGAAGTCCGTCTTAAAATGATGGTGTCATCAGCAAATTTGTCGATGACATTCGTTCAAAATTTGGGTACAGTCGTGGGTGTACAGGGAGAATGAGAAAGCATCCTCGTGGATTGCCAGTGTTGACGACAATTGTGGATGAGGTGCTATTGTCTACCTTCATAAATTGCAGCCTGTGGCTCAGGAAGCTGAAGATCCAGTTGCAGTGGGCAGAGCAGAGAGCTAGATCTTTGATTATTGAGATTAGTCTAGACTGTTAATATGTAGAGGCAGAAGGACGCCATTCAGCCCTTTGTTTCCACTCAGGCATTCAAAGAGATCAAAGCTGATGTGATCATCCTCAATTCTGCTTTCCTTCCTTTTCTCCATAACCCTTGATTCTAGGACACCAGTCTTGAATATACTCAGTGACACTGCCTCAGCAGTCAATTTTAGTGAAGAATTCCAACGATTCACTACCTCCCAGACAGAAAATAAAATCATCCTTACCTGTGTACTTAACGTGTGAACTGTTAGTTTGAAAGTTTACTCTTTAATCATAGACTCTCTCGGAGAGGAAACACCCTCTCAACATTTAACTTGTCAAGCCTCTGAAGAATACAATATGGTGAATGGAGAACACCTCTCATTCTTCTATATTCCAACGAGAAACTATGAATCTAGCCAACCTCTCCTCATAAATCCTTCCATACTCACTGTCAGCCTCGTGAACTTTCTATGGACTGACTCAAATACCGGTATATATTTCCTTTAGAAAAGGGGTCCAAACTGTTTAGAGTATTGCAGCTCCGTTCTGAAAAGTGTCTTGTGTAGTTTTCGCAAAACCTACTTATTTTCAGAAATCTTTCCCTGTGAAATAAAGAATAACGTTCCATTCTCTTTCCCAATATCTGCTGGAGTTAGAGACACTAGTTTTATATTCATGGATGAGGACACCAAATCCCTCTCTGTTGTGGTTTTCTGCAGTGCTTCTCCATTTAAATAGCAGGTGGTTCACCCAGTACCCCTCCGAAAGTGCACAACTTCTCAACCCTCCACATTATGTTCTACCTCGCAAGTATTTTTTGTCCACTGAAGTAACCTATCTATATCCCTCTGTAGACTCTTTATGTCATCCTCACCACTTACCCTCCTGTCTATGTTATCAATGGTTTACGACATCAGGGGATGCAGCCACGATAATGTAGATTTTTAAGGGACTTGCCTTCGGAAATTCAGAGAGGATATTTCCACCTCTCACAGGAGAATATAGGGACCAGATTACATAGTCTCAGAATAATAAGGTCAGCAGTCACACAACATCACTTATAATTTAATAAGTATACTTTAAATCCCAAGCTTTCAGAGATTAGTTCCTTCTTCAGGTAAGGATCAGAAGAAGGAGCAGTGCAATGAAAGGTTCTGATTTCAAATAAACCTGTTGGACTATAATCTGGTTTCGTGTGATTTTTGACCTTGTCTACCCCAGGCCAACGCCGACACGTCTACATCAGAATAATAGGGAAGTTGATCTAAAACTGAGATGTTCAGGGATGCCATCTTGCAGAGCTTTGAGAGTTTTGGAACCCATTGCCACAGAGATCTTGTAGGACACAGACCTTGTGTATTACTAATCCTGAAATAGATAGAGCTTTGATCATGGGCAACAGGGAAAGAGCAGTAAATTAGGACTGACAGGTAATCCATGGCCCAATTGAATTGAGGAGCAGGCATGAGGGGTCAAACAAACTTCACCTATTCCTATTTTGGATGGTCTTATAAACAGTTACATGAATATCCAGGGTTCAGCAGGAGACATGTTGTGTGGTCAAATGGACAGAGCCCAACAACAAACAAGAGGAAAGTCAACGGAAAATTTTGACAGAAAAGTGGATTGAAGGAGCTGTAAACTCCTAATCGTAAATCAGGTGCAGGAATAGACACCTGGAGAGTCTGATTTCCTTGTCTCAGTTATTCATCCTCTCACAAGTGCATTTCACTAAGATTCCAGTGGCCTGAAGGTGTTTGTGAGTAACCTGTTTCCGAGGTTCCCACTGATTGAACTCAATCCTCCTTCCCCTCCTTCCTCTGTGATCTATGTCATTCTGATAAGCCTCTTTGTCCTTCATTACATATGCTTTTCCTGAGGATAAGCTTTTCTTCTTGTCCTCATCTGTCCCAGATCCGCCATGTGACATCATATGAATTGCAGCAAGTTATAATTACTTTGCATATCTCAGAAGATAAATGCCAGAGAGAATTGACCACACATAACCCTCTCCACAAGGCATATTTGAGTTATCCGCATTGTCCCTTAAGATTTCTCGTGAAATTCCAGCACTTCCTATTTGCAAATGCTACTCACTGAGCTTCCTGGCACTGATTGTGCCAAAACCAGAACAACACGTTGATAACTATTCAAAATCTTAACCCCTTGTCACAGTCTTTCATAGATCAGTGAGGCGTTGCGGCTGATCTGGGCGGAGATGCAAGTAATCTCCATTGCATCCCACCCCTCATTCCAGCATATTGTTGTTGCTCCTGCATTAGAGCGTGGAGTTCTCAAGATAGAAAAGAGATGATCTGGGTAATTTCCCATTATTTTGTGGCTTTAGGAGCAGGTCAGGCTCTAGGAATCTTGCACTGAATACCTCCCGTCCTGACTACTTCCAAATGTTTATCTACCAACAACGAGGCATAAGTCAGGAATGTGATCAAACACTCTCCACTTGCCCAGATAGGTGCAGCTACAACAATACTCAAGAAGTTCGACATGATCCCGGTCAAAGCAACTCTCACTTAATTGACTTCACATCTATAGCCATTCACTCACCCAACACCAAGTTACAAGAAACATTGCAGAAATTCACCAAGCCAAGATGACTACAACATCTAGCATATCCAAAACCACTCCCACCGAGAAGGACATGGGTAACAGATATATGGAATAAAACTCTTTCCATGTTCTACTCTAAGCCATCCAGTGTCGGGACTTGGAAATATGTATCCCTTCTTTCAGTGTTGCAGGATGAGAATCTTGGACCTCCCTTCCAAATTGTGTGTTCACTTACACCACATGGACTGCAGAGGTTCATGAAGGTCTCTCACTATCACCTTCGCAAGGACAACTAGGGATGGGCAATAAATGCTGACTCAGACAGTATCACACATGTCAACATGTGATTTAAACATCAGTAAAGAAGTTAAACGGGTAATTTGCCAAAGATTCATAGACTCAGGGAGCTGGAAACAGGTCCATTGGCACAACACGTCTATGCTGAGAGTTTAACCTAAAATAAATTGGTCCCATTGGCCTGTGAGGCCCATATCCCTCTAAATCTTTCCAATCTATGCACCTGTTCCAATGTCTTTTAAATATTTTAACTGTACCTGACTCTACCACTGACTCTGGCAGTTCATTCGACGTAGGAACTACCCTCTGCATGCAAAGGATGCCCTTCAGGCCCATTTGAAATTTTTCTCCTTTCACCTTAAATCTATGTCCAGCTTGGCCTCCCCTATCCCAGGGAAAGAACTGTAGATATTCACCTTATCTATGCCCGTCTTTATTCTATAAATCTCTGTAAAGTCACTCCACAACCTAGAAACCTCCTTGGAAAAAATGTCCCAGCCTATCCAGCCTCCCTTCATAACTCAAACACTCCATTCCAGGCAACACCCTGGTGTATCGTTTCTGAAATCTCTCCAGTTTATTAATATCCATCTTATAATAGAGCTTTCTGAACAGGACACAGAACTCCAGAAAAGGCATCACCAAGGTCATTTACAATGTCAACGAGATATCCCAACACCTATACTCAAAGGTCTGAGCAGTCAAGTCAAGCGTGCTAAATGCCTTCTTCACCAGCCTGTGTACATGTGACACAAACTACAAAGAATCATGCGCCTGTACCCCGAGTTCTCTCTTTTCTGCAATATTACATAGGGCCCTACTTTTAATTGCATAAGTCTTGCCCTTGTTTGTTTTACCAAAATGCCATAACTTGCTTTTATCCAAAATAAAACATCACCTGCCATTCCTCAGCCGATTGACCAAAGTGATGAAGATCTTTTAGTAATGTCAGATAAAATGGTGTCACTTGGGATTCAGGGTGAGCTAGCCAGTTGAATACATAATTGACTTAATGTCAGGAGACAGAGATTATTGGTAGAAGGTGGCTTTTCAGACTGTAGACCTGTCATCAGCGGTGTTCCACAGAAATTGATTTTGGGTCCTGTATCATTTGTTATCAAAATAGATGATTTGGATGAGAATATAGAAGGCATGGTTAGCAGGTGTGTGAACAACAACAAAATTGTTGGAATAGTAGACAGTGATGAATATTTTCTCAGGCTGCAAATGTATCTTGATCAAATGGATCAGGGTCTGAAAAATGTTCGACCTGGATAAATGCGAGGGTCATCCATTACGGCACAACAAACAGGGAGAGGACTTATATTAATAATGATAGGGCCTAGGAAATGTTTGCAAAACTGAAAGACCTAAGAGCTCAGGTACAGAATTCTTTGCAGTTTATGTCACATACAGACAGGATAGTTTAGAAAACCTTTAACACGCTTGCCTTCATGGCTCAATCCTTTGAGTATAGGAGTTGGGAAGATGGGTTAACGTCGTATAGAACATTGGTGAGGCCTCTTATGGAGTATTGTGCAGAGTTCTGGTCTCCCCGTTATAGGAAGGATAGCATTAAGCTGGAGAGGAATCAAGAAAGATTTACTAGGATCTTGCCAGAAATGGAGGGTTTGATAGTCTGCGAACATTTCTTTTTTCTTACTGGAGCTTAGGAGATTAATAGATGATCATATAGACGTGTATAAAATCATGACTAGAGAAACGATTAATTGTAAGTGTCTTTTCCCAATGATGGAGGACTTTCTAGACTAAGGGGCATAATTTTAAGGTGAGAGGAGAGAGATTTTAAAAAGAAATTAAGGACACTTTTTTAACAGAGAGTGTGTTTTCCACGTGAAATATACTTCGTGATCAAGTCATGGATGTGTGCACAGTTACAAAGTTTAAAAGACATTTGGATAAGTACAGGAATATGAAATGTTTGGGGGAATATGGGGCAGGAGCAGGCACGTAGGACTAGTTTAATTTGCAATTATGCTCAGCATGTACTGGTTGGACCAAAGAATCTGATTCCGAGCTGTATGACTCTATGAATTCATAATCTTCTTCACTGTTCAATATCCGATCAATTTTGATGTCATCCACAAACTCATTAACCAGGCCATTGATACTCTAATCTAAATAATTTATGTAAAAGAGAAAACAAAAGACGACCCAACATCTTTCCCTTTGCAACACCACTCTGAACAAGCCTCAAATAATAAAAAACAAGTGTACACCGCTACAGGCTGTCGCCTGCCATTAAACCAATTTTGTATCTGTTTTGCAAGTTCACCATGAATCGCATTGTGATCTAAATTTCCTATTTGGTCAGCCATGTAGAAGTTCGTCAAAGATTTTCCAAAGTCCAAGTAAACAATGTCTAAACCTCTGCTTCCACCAATCTTTGTGGTTACTTAAGGAAAAAAAAAATGAATCAAGCTTGTGAGATATGTTTTCCCTCAGACAAAACCGCAATGGTCGTCTCTAATCATTCCTTGCCTCTCCAAATGCATAAAAATCATATATTTCAGAATCATGTTCAACAGCTTACCCACCATCAAAGTCAGACTTACAGGTCTATCGTGCTTAGTTTTCTCTTTCCTTCCTTTCTTAAACATTGGTACAACATTAGCCTCTCTCCAGTCATCCGGCAACTCAACCATCGTTATAGGCTATGCAAATATTTCTGCAAGGGATCCCGCACTTTTCTTCTTAAATTCCTACAAGGTCCTGGGATACACTAGATCAGGTCCTGGAGATTTAACCACCTTTATATTTTATAGGACCTCCAGCAATTCCTCTTCTATAATGCGAACTGTTTTCAAAACATGAATATTTATTTTGCTGAGCTCTTTAACGTCTATTTATTTCCCCGTGTGAAAAACTGACACGATATATTCCTTCAGTGTCTCTCCCATTTCCTGAGGTTCAACACAAAGACTGCATTTTGATCATTAAGTGGCCTTACTCTGTCACTATTTGCTCCCTTGCTCTTATTGTACTTGGAGCAAAGGATATCTCAAATCCCTGCTTTGCCTTCCAGATTTCATCTAAGAAGGTCCCAACACACTTTATACTGTTCAAGAGATTAAGAGATTAATTTGAACTCAATTGTCTATATATAATTTATGATTTTTTTAAAATTCTCGACTAGAACCTAATACTCAGTTTTATTCATCACTTTATTCATCGTGTCTTTATTCACCACTTGCTCCCTAATCCCAACAGATTTAATTTTCATTCTAAAAGGAACATAATGATACTGAACTCTTCTTGTTTCATTTTTTGTTCAAAGCCTAGTGCATGCATTTTGGGATGTTATCACTCTGGACCATCTCTTTCATCACTTTACGAGATTTTGCATTGCAGTGAGACAGATATTCTGGCCAGAACTCAGAATTTCAGATCCCAGCTCAGATAACAATGGGCCACTGAAGTGTGCTGCGACATAATTCCAAATTCCAATGAATATCAGCCCAACTCTACTCAACATCTCCTCATAAGATAGTTCCTCCATACTCTGGATCAGCCTTGTTGTACCGCTTGTGGACCGTCTCAAACTCCAGTATCTGAGTATTAGGTACATCATTGATAAAGTGAGGAACACTGGCGTGGTGGATTCTTGAAAAAAGCGGCCCCACAGTCCTGCCCTTCTGTGTAGCTCAGTTTGCACAGACTATGTGGCTCAAAGATAATGTTCTGTGATTTTGGAACAGAAGCTGCCTGGAGGGATGGAAGAGGAAGGCAGGAGATTCGTTCGAAGACATTGAACCAAAATGCAGGCACGATGAATGATCGACGTCCTTATCTGCCACAGCACTCTGTCATCCTGTGCTTTTTTTCCTCTCTCTTAAACTTTCTTGCTCTTGAAGTGCTGCAAGCACTTGTGAGATTCGATTGAGGAAGAGTGACCAGCGTGAAGCTCTGATTGATGCTAAATATAATCTCTCCTCGATTGTGTCACTGGCAATGGTCAGTTAGCCAATTGTTTCCTGTATTGCATTGCCACTGCAATCATGACCACTAACGTTCTTTGTTGATTTCTCATGGACAGGATCATAGAGTTTCACAGCAACAGAGGAGAACCTTAGACTTATAATATTGTTATTCTGAGATGATACCCACCTGCTCGAAGGGGGATCTCCCACAAGGGGAAACAACTTCTCCTCATCGACACTGTCAAGTCCCCTCAGATACTTTTGTGTCTCGTTAAATTCACACAAACTCCAATGAGTACAAGTCGATCCTATGCAGCCTTTCCTCATAAGACTGTCCCTCCACATCTGGGATTCGCTTGATGACCATCATTAGGTTAGAAATCAGGATGTTTGCCGATGAATACACAACATTCAGTACAATTTGTGAATTGTCAGATACTGAAGCAGTCTGTATTCATACGCAACTAAATCTGAAGGATATTTAGGTTTGAGCTGACCCGTGACAAGTAATATTCATTCCACAGAAAAAGCAGTAAATGACCATCTCCAAAAAGAGGCAATTGAACCATCAGCTCTTGAAATTCGATGGTGCAACTATCACTGAATTCCCCCAATTCTCATCATTCTTGGGTTTACCTTTGACAAGAAACTCAGACTCGCCACATTAGTGAGTTGCTTAAAAATACTGCAGCAAGTAACTCATCTCCTGCCTGCCCAAAGCCTGTCAACTGTCCACATCAACAACTCAGGACTGCGATGGGATATCCCCCACTTGCCTGGTTTGGTAAATTTCCAACAAAGCACGTGAGGATTGACACAATCAAGGACAAAGCAGCTGGATCGATTGGCACCTCATCTGCAACATCTGTTCCCTCCATCACCAATGCTCAGTAGTAGCATTGTATTCTATCTACAAGATGCAATGCAGAAATTCAGCCAGGATCCTTCGACAGCAATTCAAACATACAACCATTTAAATCTAAAAGGGCAGTAGATACATATCCAAGTGCAATTTGCCCTCGAAACCATTCACCACCCTGATTTGGAAATATATTTCTATTCCCTCATCATCGCTGGGACAAAATCCTGGAATTCCCTCCTTAATGGCACGGTGGGTCTACCTACATCATATTGACTGCAACAGTTTAAGAAGGGAAATCGCCATCGTCTCCCCAGGGGGTCATCTAGAGATGGGCAGTAAGTGCTGGCGAGTCCTAGGCAGTATGTTCAAGATGCCCTCCTTCCCCTGAGCGGACTGTCTGGATAAAAGGCTATATTCCCAAATCGCCTCTAAACCTCACAGCTATCACTTTAATATTGTCACACCTTCAACTAAGGGGAGTAGCTTGTTGCTATCCATCCTGCCCATGCCATTCATATTCATATTGTACAACCCCGTCTGCTCCCCGCTCAGCGTTTGCTTCTGCAAAGGAAACGCCAGAAGCTTAAGCCTCTCTTCGTAACTGAACTGCTGCATCCCAGACAATATCCTTTATTACAATAACATGCTGCCTACAGTGTGGTCACCAGATTTGTACATATTACTCCAACTATGGCCTAACCAAAGTCCAGTACAGCTGAAACTTCACCCCACTCTTCTTATAATCTATGCCACGATATACAAAGTGAAGTGTTCTGTGTGTTATGGACCAGAACAAACGCCCCTCAAAAATTCAGAAGAAAGCTTTGACTCTACGTTTTCTTATTTTAAAGGCAAATATAAGTTGCTGTGTTCCAGATGCAATTCAATTGATCAAGCTACACGACATTAAGAAAAGCGCAACTTATTCGTAAACAGCAGGTAAAGTACAACAAAAGAATTGGCTAAGCAGCCATTCTATTGAAATGATGAGCAAAATAATAGCTGTAGTAACTATTTCTGTTAACTTTTAGAATGTAGTAAAATCCAATTAACACACCTTGGCAATGACAAAGTCAATAAAATAGATTGACTTGTATTCAATTCAGCAGCCCAGGAAAACAAAACATATGACGAGGAAGCTCTGAGAAAGTGCAGCAGGGAGAGATGTAGTGCAGCTTCCAAACCCTGCTGACACCCAGCCACCACTGCTGACAACCAAAACTAAAACTCTAGGTTCTGTGGGAGTTGATCACACCCATTCAGGCTAACTCTATTATTCCACCTTTAGAAAACAAAACACAAGGCATCGCAAGCTGTTTACTTGACGAATTTTCCAGAAGACAGCTTGATTCCTCCAATTTAGAACTTCTCCTCGCGGTAAAAGGATACAAGACAAAACATATCTCTTAAAGCCATAGTAGTTTCATACCCGTCCCCTCAAAAAAGTGAACCATCAATATACAAACATAGATAAAGAGATAAAAGGTACTGCAGATGCTGGAGAATCCGAGATAACAAGCATGGGGCTGGATGAACACAGCAGGTCAAGCAGCATCATAGGAGCAGGAAAA
>JAHRHZ010000230.1:102998-168450 GCA_024137785.1 Ginglymostoma cirratum
TTTTCCTGCTCCTATGATGCTGCTTGACCTGCTGTGTTCATCCAGCCCCATGCTTGTTATCTCTAATATACAAACATAGCTTTCTTTCAAAAAACCATCTTATGTTAGTCGTAGACTACTATACGTGTACATTACATGATTCTAAGCATGTAAACATTCACTACTGTAATGCAATTCCCGGGACGAAATACCTCCTTCTTCCTTCAGCAATGCATCGCCAATTGCATTCTCTAGCTCTGCAAAGTGTGTAATGTTCAAATTTATTGGTTGCAATAGTAAGCTTCATCTAAACAGTTCAGAATTTTAACCTGAAATTTCTCCAAAAATTTTAGGGGGTAATGATCAGTATATACGATAGTTTCAGACAGAATTCTAGCAATACAAATATTAGAATGTTGCAACGCCAATATCAAGGTGAACGTTTCCTTCTCATTGTGGAGCATTTCTGTTGATGGTCATTCAATTTTCTGGAAAAAGTACACAATTGATCTTTTTATCTTCTCGTCATCTTCTTGCAAGTGTACATCACCAACACCCATACTACTCACCTGGAATTGCCCTTTGTAATTAGGTGTGGCTAAATCTGGGGCAGTGGCCAAATGCCTTCTGACAATCCTCCATTCATTGAAATTTTCTGCACTTCTTCAGCAGTGGGGCAAACGCTGCTAAAATTCTGACAAAGCCACTCAATTCCAGAAATAATATTTCCTCCTTCGTTGATGGGAAAGGAAACTCACTAATAACCTTTGTTTCACATCCCTTGAAGCAGACTGTCCATGTCAAATAACATGGCCCAGGAATGTGATTTTGGCTTTTGTGAACTTATTTTTTGCTGGCTTTATCACCAATCAATCGAAAAATTCTGAACAATGGTTCAATATGACTTCTATAAGTAACTAAAATCAAATGGTCGATGTACATTACACAACTGGGTAATCAAATATAACTTTATTGCTTCATCTTTGAAATGTGGCTGGTGAATTTTTCATACTAGATGGTATGATTTCGAACTCGTATACTCAATTCAGTGTCAAAAATGGCGAATTTTTACTTCACTCGTTTGAAAAAAAAGGTACCTGCCACTATCTTCTGAGTAAGTCCAACTCAGAAATATAAGCTTCATTGCCCATCTTCTCAATACTTTATTGCAAATGTGATGTAAAATATAAATCAGATTTTGTAACTGCATTTATTTTGTTTTGCCATACTCCAGATTTCAATGTAGCATATCATCTAGTTTTGGAAACGGAATTATTACATTTTCTGAAATCATTTCGATAATGTTGCCTTTGAGCAAGAGTTCAATCTCGTTTTGAACTGTGTTAATTTTAGAGTGTTATGTCTCTAAGGGTGTTGTTTATTTGGAACAATATTTCCTATATGTGCAGCATGCATAATTAGATTAGTACTTTCTAACTTCTTCTTATGTTTCTTCGCATGTGCTTATAATAATCTTTCAAGTCATTTTGATTTTCCTCTCGTAGGTTACTCAGCAATTTATCCCAACTTTGAGGACTTCCTTATTGTCCAATTTAATCGATTTGAATTTACTCAAGACATAGCTAGACATAGTACTTGGGGAGAATAGTATCAAAGGTTATGGGGAGAAACAGGGTTCAGCTTTTGATTAGGATAATCAGCCATGATCGTGATGAATGGTTGAGCAGACTCAATTGGATGAATGGCCTCCTCCTGCACCTATATTCTATGTTTTCCATGTTTCTATGCAATTTCAAGATTTTTCAATTCCTAATCATCTGAATTTGGTTCTTCACTCTCTGTTGTAACCAGTAACATATTTTCATTTTGCATTCCTACATGTCAAAGTATCTTTTCAGCATATTCACATGGCACACTCTGTGAGATATCTTTCCAGCTGGCGATCAAATCAATTAGGCCACCTCCTTAAATTTCCTTTTGATTTGATAAGTCCCATTAAGCATTGCCTTTAAATCTTCATATACAAATGCACGTAAAACTAACGCTCTATCTATTGCAATTTTTGATTCTATGTCTGCTTCCTTTTTGCCATGTTTTACTATGTTTAAATGTTGTGTAGCCAACTCATGAACTTTATTTAATCTTTCCATAAAATGTGATGCACAGTCCAAGTATGTGGTCTCTGAACTCTGAAGCACTATTTTTCCTAAATTAATATTTGCTTCCCTTTTGCCTCATGCCCAAAACTAATTCAAATGGACTGAATCACATAGATTCATTAGGCACGTCCTTAATTGCAAAAAGAAGGACAAATGAAATTCCTTTATCCCAATCCTCTGGACAGCCTTGACTATATGCACACAACATAGCCTTTAATGTTTCATGTCACTGTTCTAATGTTCTCTAAGATTCTGGGTGGTACGTAATAGGTTGGAATTGTTCATTTTCTAAGCTATGCATAACATCCCCGAATAATTTTGAATTAAAATTTGACACTTGATTTAATTACATCTCAGTGAGTAGACTCAATTTTAAAAAAAAAAGTCTTCTACAATTCTTTCAGCCATGATGCTACGTGATGCAATGGCCCCTTGAAATCTCATGGACACACCCATTATGACCAAAAAATACGAATTTAGACTTTGTTTTATATAGGGGTTCTATGTAATCAATTAAGACCCTTGCACAAAGTACCTTAAAAGTGGGGATGGGTATTAAGACTTAGTAGGAGCTGCAGATGTTGGAGAATCTGAGATAACAAGGTGTGGAGGATGAAAAAGGATGAACACAGAAAGATATCTGAAGAAGGGTCTAGGCCCGAAACGTCAGCCTTCCTGCTCCTCTGATGCTGCTCAGTCTGCTGTGTTCATCCAGATCTACACCTTGTTACCTCATGGGTATTAAGACGGCTGGTTTTATCATGGCCTACAGCTTACCAATTAACTGACATATATGGAATTTCCATTAAAATTCAACCACATCCTCATGCAGTTCAAGCAAATAAAAATGTTAAATGATCTCCTACTGGTAATTATTATGCTACCCACAACTCCTCCTTTCTATAATCGATGAACTTTTGCCCATTTTTCATTCTCCTGAATATATGATTGCATCCATTACCTCATGTAGACTTCACATTGAAGACAGTAATTTTCAAGGATACACTCAGATTCTTCTTTTGTACATGATGTTTGATAAAATACTTTCCATTGCTTAACTTTTCGTTGTACTTCAGCTAATTTCTCTGATGTAAAAATACCTACTTTGTCCTCCATCAGTTCTTGTTTCTTTTCCCCTCAACTATTTCATCAAATATGGTCTCTAATAATTGAATTTAGACTTCCTTACCTTTACAATTTGATTTCTCTTCTTGTTTCTAGCTTGGTTTTCGGACCTTGTTGTCAAACAGTCAACAATAATGCAGGTATATAATTCCTGTAACACCTCAATTGCCTGATTTTCTATTGACCTTTCAATCACAATCGTCAATAGTTGCACCCGTGATCTATTGATATCATTACCAAGGGTAAACTGTATTACTAGGTGCGGTAATTTCACCATTACTCTTACCACCACTTCACCACTTTCCACCAGAATCCTCAACTTACTTTATATAATGGAAAACAGCTCTTTTCACCACGAATTCCATATATTACGATATTTTCTGCAAAGACTTTTTCTGAATTCCGTATATCATCATCTATCACCATCAAACAATGACTTCCTCCTGTATTTGTTAAAATTTTATTTTTTTTTTAACCTACTGCTCCTAGCATGCATGAGTAGAGCCCACCCACGCAAGTAAATTGATTAAAGAGATCTGACACTCTCTTCTCAAACACCCCTGATCAGATGATTACATTCTGGCACAGCTTTTTAGCTTCCACTGTGATTTCCTTAACCACTTTAACAAAACTCACTGGTTTATCATGTTTTCCTGCATTGATCTTCCCAGTGGTTTGTTTAAAACACCAGTGCTGTGACTTTATGTGGCTGATTTTATTGCAGTGAAAACACCTGAGCTTCTCCATTCTCTTACCCTCTCATGGGTTTCCGTTTTATTCTGTGGAAAACTATCTTTACTATCTTAATTAGGTATCACTTTCCCTTACCAGCTGAGGATTTCTCTTTTCCCCAAATTCTATTCAACAGAGATTGAAACTGATGTCGGAAACCAAACTTCGATTTATGAAATGACTCATCATCATATGCCATTTCCGCTGCTGAGCATGCAGACTTATCTCTCTTGCTCTTCCACATGAGTTCTCAATATTTTAAGAAGTGAATTTTTGAACTCCTCCAAACTAATTAACTTCCGAAGAGGGTCATATGTTTGATCTATTTTCAATGCCCTTATCCATCTATCAAAATTGCTTTGTTTGATCCATTCTAATTCAATGTATGTTTGACCAGGTTCCCTGCTTAGATTACTAAAATGTTGCTCATGTGCATTTCAGATGGAATATCACCAAATTACATTTCCCAGATACGTCCTCTGTTAGTCCTGAACATGCCTCACTAACTCTACCTAGCAACTTTGGCTGAATCAACAATAGCCACATGGTCATCTGCCACTTCTTTTGCTTAGCAACTTCCTCAAATGTAAGAAAAAAAACCTTTTGCATCCTTTTCGAATTGAAGAAACTCTTGGACATATTATAGCAGATCACCACATATTATAGACATATAATAGCAGACATATTATAGCAGAGGCCTTTCGCTACTGTCTGATTTGTCTCTATCACTTTCCTCATCACTACTCTTACGTTTCAGCTCTATCTCCACCATTTTCAGTGGATTTTTAGTTTTCAGTTCCAACCTCTAAAGTTCATAAACTCGCTTGTTCTCCCTTTCTTCTCTCTCTCTTTCTGTTCTTCATCTCTCTCTTTCTCTCTTTATTCTGCCCATGCTTTCCTCTCCTTTTCTTTTTCCTTTTCTTTTTACCTCAGTTAGGGCCATTTTTTTTATTATTATTCTTACTCTGCTTTTAATCATATTGCAAACTGTTCCATTTCCTCTTTATGTTCAAGCTGTTACAACTTCAATTGAATTTACGTCATTTCCAAAGCTATCCATGGCATTCTTCGCAGTTTTAAATGCTGTGCATTTACCACAACTATTTCCCCTTTCTTTGCAGATGCAGGCAAACCTAACTGCAGATTGCTTGCTAATTCTGAAAGACTTACCTTGCCTCTGCAAAACTGCAGAAGTGAAATTTTCTCACCCTCAGAAAAGAGTTAGTGACTGAAAGAGCCATGATTAAACAAGACACATACTTTTTAAAAGAAACAAATTTAACGCCCGAAATAAAAGGCACTACAATTTATCAATCGCTGCATTTGAGTCCAATAATGCAAAACTGAAACTGGAATTAGAGATTATAACTGACAAAAAAAATTATTTTATCGACCAGAACAAACCACCCTCAAAATATTCAGAAGATAGCCCCTACTTTTTTTTTCTTACTTTAAAGTTAAATGTAAGGTGTTGCATTACAAATGAAATTGTATTGATAAAACTACACGGTATTAAGCAAAATACAATTCATTTTTATCTGTAGTTTAAATAAAACACAAAAGAAAATAAAACAGAAAAGTTATAGCTGAGTTGTAACTCTAACAAAAAGCTTGATAAAAAAAGGTACAGAAAATATTGCTAAGTAAATTTTGCAAAATAATAACATCTCATTAAAGTACCCTTGGAGAAGCAAAGGCATTAAAATATAATGTATTAGGTGCAATTCCAGCAGGCCAGGAGGGAAAAAAAACAAGAGAAAATTCAGATAGAGAGCAGTAGGGAGATATGTCTTACAGATCCAAACCCTGCTGAGACCCCAGCAACAAGAGTTTAAAATAAAAACTAAAAATCTTGGTTCGATGGAAGCTTGATAAGACCCGTTCAAGCTGCTTCTATTGTTCCAATTTAAAAGAAAACAACGATCCACTGTTTACTTTATGAGTTTACAATGGACAGCTCAGTACCTCTACTTGAAAACGTATGTCAAAAAAGGACAAAATACACTTTTTAAAGCCACAGTATCATCACACGTATGTTTTCCTAACTCCTATCATTCGCTACCTTTGAGTTCAATGATGTTAAACTAAACTGGAATTAGAGATTTTAACTCGACAAGACAACACCATTTTTTTATGGGCCAAGCCTTATTAACATGTTTCACCACCTGTGAGCAAACACTCGATATTTCTGTGTTTTTCTGAATTTCCAAGTCTCCTGCCATTCGTTGAGTACTCTCTTGTCTTCTCACTTCTTCTAAAGTGCATCACCCTACCGTTATTAGATTTTATTTGCAATATTTCTTCTTTAGGTTGTTAGTTTGTCTTATTGACAGAGAGAGATGGGGGGTCATAGAATGACAGGGGCACAACTGATGATTCAAAAATTTAAGGCCATTATTCTGGCAGGGAGATTGCAGATCTAATGGACATGGTTGGTTTCCACATGCAGGATACACCATTGGAGGACAACAGCACTCCGAGTGCTACTGATTATGAGATATTCTCGAATTTGATTTCAGCCTCTGACTCATAGCTTCAGCTCAAGCACAGAAAATGGGAACACTCATGTGTGATTCAAGTCTACACCACCCCATCCCCATCACATGACATAGGCTGCAATGTGATGAACCGCACTGAGACTCGCATCGAGTGACTCTGCATCAATTATAGAATCATAGAGGTGTACAGCGCAAAACAAAATAGTCCTTAAGCCCATCCAGATGCGCTGGTCGAAAAGAATCATGTATTATATTTATTTAGTATCAGAATGTGAGCGTCACTGGTTTTGATAACATATGTTGCCTCCCCTAATTGACCAGAGGCATTTGTAAGTCAACCACATTGCTGTTGGCCTGAAGTCACACAGAGTCCAGATCTATCTAAAGGGAAGTAATGAACCAGATAGGCAGCATCCCCAATAACCGACAACAATTTCATAGTAACCATTAGAGTCTTTACTTCCTTTTGTTATTGAATTCCAATTCCACTACCTGATTTGAACCTAGAACACAGGCACTTACCTGAGTCTCCAGATCAATGGTCCAGCAGTAATACAGATTATCATATATCCAATAATCTAATCCCATTCTTCAGTCCTGGACACACAGACTTTAATGTCTCTGAATCACAAGTACATCTCGAGTTAAGGATGATCAAGTCAGCCATGATTTTATTGAGTGGCAGAGAAGTCTCCATGGGCACTCCGTCTATGCTGGGAACGACCTCTTCGAGGTAGAGGGACCAAAATTGCACACAAAACTTCAGGTGTGTTCTCAAGAAAGTTTCATAAAATTTCAGTGAGGCATCCCTACTTCTGAACTCCGATTAACTTGCCTTGGAGGGTAGCATAATATTAAACTTTCCCGGAGCTTGCTTTAAGTCAGGCATAAACTTGGAGTTCAAAATGAAGACACAGATTCCGGGAAGCTTGAGAAAAAGCATCAGACAGGATGGCGACTGGTTCCGCCTCAGAGGTTAATATTGAATAAAACAACAGCAGATCATAAGAAATGTTTAACAATTGGAGACGACTGGTAGTTGTTTAACTTGTGGATCAATGCACCTCATGTAAGGACAGAGATTGCGAAGGTGAAATCTGCATGGTATTAAAGACGTAGAGCAAGGCAATAACCATTGCTTCGCCAAAATTACAGACGCCATAACAATGGGTGGAAAGAAGGGTAGTGAGAAGGATATACACAGCTTCTAGAGAGATATTGATGGGTTAAGTCAGTTAGCAAAAGATACCAAATGGTGGGACGATGTTAAGTTGTTTATTTTGGAATGGGAGAAAAAAAAGATAGTATTATTTAAATAGAGAAAGGTGCAACACAAAGGGTCTTGGGGAAACGTGTCCAGGAAACACAGGGGCAGATGGAAGTCAAGAAGGTTAATGGAATCTTATGTCAAGTGGGCAATTCTTACTGCAACTGTATAAGATGATGGTAAAACCCCAAGTGTTTTGGCCCCCTTATTAAAGGAAAAGTATCATGTCATTGGAGGCAATTCAGAGAACATTCACTGGGATGTTCCTAGTACTGAGAGATTCTTTTATGTGCAGAGGCTGAGCAGTAGGGAGTATGTTCAATGGACTTCAGAAGAATGAGAGGCGATCTTGCATGAAACATAAGAGGTTCATAAGGGATTTGATAGGGTAAGTGATGAGAGGATATCTCCCCTCATGGGCAATCGGGGACCAGAATCTCAGAATAAAGTAACATCAATTTAAGACTGTGAAGAAAAAGATTTATTCTTTCTCTCAAAGTGTTGCAAATGTTTGGAACTTCTTTTTGACGCGAAAAGCTGTGGGGACCAGTGTCCTTGTGTACATTTAAGGCTGAGAGAGGTTCTTGACCTTTTTGGGAGATCATTGATTACACAAGGATGCAAAGAATGGCAGAACAAGCATAATCCTCTTGGTTATCAGTACAGGTTTGAGAGGCCAACTGCTCTTCTGAACTCCTATGGTTTAAGTAACTCGGCTGATATAGGAGTTGAAACTTTATTGTTAGCATCACTTTACATCGCGAATCAGCCACTCAGCCAACTGAGCTCACTAACCTCAACATCAATACAACAGCAATGAAATGAAGATGGAAAATTGGAAGTCTGTTCGGAGATGGTGATAGATAGGAATAGAGCACAGTATAGCCATGGAAACTAATTTTCCATGCAGTGTTGGAAATAGATACGTACTCAAGGGAAGTCACAGTAGAACCATCGGAAAAAGGGAAGCAGTGATGTACAAGCCTCTTTCAAGGACCAAAAACCATCACTTTCTGCAGGATTGCAATCGTTTTAACAACAGGCTGGTACTGCGTTCCACCATGTCAATAATGGCCTCAACAAAACAGCCATCATTGTCAATTCTGAACCAAACATTTCTGCCTTTTCAACGTTGGTTTTGTGCTTGCTAGGCCTGATGGGGAAATCAAGATACAAACCCAGGTGTCCTGAATAAAAGGTAGCAACGCTTCTGTCACACCACAAGAGCTGTCAATAGGTTGCCATTCATTGTTAAGTCCTTATGAGTAAGCCAATGGTAGGAATCAGTTGGAGACTAACTTCTCCCCGGGGATACAAGAACAGGCTAAAATCATGGAGATGAGCACAGTTGACCAAAATACTTCATTTTCAGGGATGTGATATGCAGCAATTGGACTGTCAAAAATTTTCATTTAACACGGACCTCACCAGCCACAAGACTCTATTCCGTCTCTCAGAATTCAACAAGGACTGTATTGTCTCACAGGTAAAGACTAGAAAGGATCCAGCCCCTAATTGTGCCTCATGTGTTCAGCACATAGGGTGCCCACAGCAGAATGTCCAAATGCCTATGTTCACTCATGGTTGGCATTATCTTATTGCATACAATACTCAGATTGCCCACCGCGGAGCCTACAAATTTTGGCCTCAGACACAATAGACAAGTTAGTCTCGTAGACATTGTATTTCTGTGTAAAATACACAGTGTGCACAGTGCTACGTGTCCGCGTATCAGTCATCCCACAGTGTATACATCGTATTATTGTTGACAACACGCAAATTGTACACTACTGAGCGTCTAAATATTATTTGTCCTTCACGGTGGGTATTGATTTACTGTACATAATTCACAGGATAAGCACTATTTTGTTTCGAAATATCAGCCATCCCTCACTAAATTCATTGTGCTACTTGTATTGTATTCCCTAAACAATACATATTCTGCACACTGATGAATACCCAAATATTAGCTATCTCTCACAGAAGACTTTATATTACTATAGTCAGTACAGAGGATGCACACTCATGGGAGGCTTAGTTTCAGCTGTCCCGCATTGTAGGCATTTTAATATTGTAGATAATGCACAGTCTGCACACTTCCGATGGTTTAATAGATGATTCAATAGTCTTACACAGTATACATTGCATTACTGCAGAAAATACACACTTCTGAATGTCTAATTATCAGTCAATTTAAAAAAGTATATATTGCATAACTTTTGACATAAACCAGTTAACAAATTTAGATCTCATAGTATCTAGGGAGAGATTGACATTTGAAGGTTGGAGACAGAGGGTGATGGTGGAGCTCTGTGATCAATTATGTGCAACAAAGATTGCAGCTGTGTCCACTGCTTTTCACCTTCCATACAAATGATTTGGATTTTATATATATTTTGGATATAGTAACATGGTTGGTAAGTTTGCAAATGACACCAAAATCGGTCATGTAGCTCACAGTGAAGAAGGGTATCTTAGAGTGCAACGGGAGCATGATCAGATGGGCCAATAGACCAGGGTGTGGCAGATGGAAGTTACTTTATATAAATGTCAGATATTGCATTTTGGCAACACAAATCAGGGCAAGACTTATACATTTAAATGTAGGCTCCTGGGGAGTGTTGCCAAAGTAAGAGATCTTGGTTTGGAGCTTTATAGTGCCTTGAAAGTTCAGTCTCAAGTGGCCAATATAGTGAAGAAGGCATCTGGTACACTTGCCTTTATTGGTCAGTGCATGAGCCATAGGAGTTATGATTTAACATGATACTGCTTAGCCTACTTTTGAATACTACATTCATTTATGGTCTCCCTGCTGTAGGAAATATATTGTTAAACTTGAATGGGTGAAGAAAGAAATGAACGAGGATTTTGCTGGTCTTAAATGATTTGAGCTATGGGGAGAGGCTGAATAGGTTGGGGATATTTTCCTTGGCGTTTCTGAGATTGAGGGGTGACCTTATAGAGGTTTATGGAGTAATTAGAGGCATAGAAAGGATGAATTCCTACAAACTTTTTCCCACCAAAGGGGAAACCAAACTAGAAAGCATAGGTTTAAGGTGAGAGAGGAAAGATTTAAAAGGGACCTGACAGCAGCTTTTTCACGCAGGTATTGGTGCAGAAATGGAAGGAGCTGCCAGAGAAAATAGTCGAGATTGGTACAATTACAAAATTGAAAAGACAACTGCATGTGTGCATGAAAACGAAGCGTTTAGTAGGATATGGGCCAAATGCTGGAAAATGGGACTGGATTAATTTAGAATATCGGACCACCGATGAACAAGTTGAATGGAAGGGTTTATTTCCACACTGTACAGTCTACAACTCCATACCATTGTGTTATTGTACAAAATAACACAGGTTATACACTGCTGCTTGTCCAAATATCAGCGTCCCTACATCTTGGACGTTGCACAAGAGTAAACAGTAGACAAGGTGAACACTAGTAAGTTTCTAAATGTCCTCCAGGAAAGAAAATAAGCTGCATGTGACTGCAAACTCACAGCAACGCACTTGCCTTTTTAAGTAGCTTCCGAATAATAAGAGATATACAATAAATTCTGGCCTATAGCCAGCAATGCCCTCATCAGCTGAATGAATAAAAAGAAACAGTTGCATCACATTTTCAGATTATCAGTTCAGGAACGATGGTTGAATGGTTGTCCTCCACGTTTGATGATGCTTAGTTGAAACACTTAGAGAGCTCACCATGAATTTCATTGGGATAATCATGATTCATGCCTGCCCCTCCAAGTTACAAATCAGAGTGAATGTTTGACTCATAAGCGAAAAGGATCTTTCACATGTGCATCACGGAATCTGTCCTTTCTTGCAATTATTAACTGAAAAATAGTTTGTGCCATCATATAAAGAACTGTCATTCTCTAGGTAGCTCATAGTGTAGAAAAAAAAAGCTCAGCAGACGATGAGAACTCTCCTGTTCTTAGTTCTTGAGTTCTTGGTGATTGTGCAGATGGGCACTGCTGATGAAGGAGTGGTACCACGTTTATTCTTTCAAGGTGAGCTCATTTCTCCACAAATATCCTTCACAAACATTCGGAAGGTCACACTGAGGTGATTCATCTCCCTAAAGACCACATTCCATTCTAGAGGGTTTAGACCTCCAAGTGCCTAAAATTAATTAGTTTGTATGTACAAAGATCGTCCATGGGATGGAGGCGTCTCTAGCAAAGCCAATATTTATTGCCCGTCCCTAAATGCCCAGAAATCATTTACAATCATGTTCCTGTGAATCTGGAGTCACATATAAATCTGACCAGGTAAGAATGCCAGTCTTCTTTCCCTAAAGGACATTAGGAAAGTAATTATTTCTTACTTCTATTATATTATTTGAATATGTTTCAACTTCATTATCTTCCATTATGAGTTCGAAGACAGGTCCTCAGAGTGGCACGCTGGTTCCTGGTTAGCACTGTTGTTTCACAGTGCCAGGGAGCCTGGTTTGATTCCAGCCTCAAGCAAATGTCTGTGTGGAGTTTGAACACTTTTGCCGTGTCTACATAGATTTCCTCCAGGTGCTCCAGTTTGCTCCCAAAGTCTAAAGATGTGCAGGCTAGGTGGATTGGCCATCCTAAATTACCATCGTGTTCAGAGATGTCTAAATTACGTGGGTAATAGGTGAATGAGTTCGATCTCCACCCTGGTCTGCTTTTCCAACGGACCACTCTCTCCGTGACTCTCATGGCCGCTCCACACTCCCCTACAGCCCCACAACACCCAGCACTTTTCCCTGCAACCGCAGGAAGTGCTACACCTGCCCCCACACCTCCTCCCCCACCCCCATCCCAGGCCCCAAGAAGACTTTCCACATCAAGCAGATGTTCACCTGCACATCTGTCAATGTGGTATACTGCACCCGCTGTACCCGTTGTGGCCTCCTCTACATCGGGGAAACCAAGCAGAGGCTTGGGGACTGCTTTGCAGAAACCTGCGCTCGGTTCACAACAAACAATTGCACCTCCCAGTCGTGAACCATTTCAACTCCCCCTCCCATTCCTCAGACGACATGTCCATCCTGGGCCTCCTGCAGTGCCACAAGGATGCCACCGGAAGGCTGCAGGAACAGCAGCTGATATTCAGCCTGGGAACCCTGCAGCCCAATGGTATCAATGTGGATTTCACAAGCATCAAAATCTCCCCTCCCCCAACCGTATCCCAAAATCAGCCCAGCTCGGCCCCGTCTCCCTAATCTGTTCTTACTCTCACCTATCCCCTCCTCCCACCTCAAGCCGCACCCCCATCTTCTACAGACTAACCTCATCCCGCCCCCTTGACCTGTCCGTCCTCCCTGGACTGACCTATCTCCTCCCTACCTCCCCACCTACACTCACCTTTACTGGCTCCATCCCTGCCTCTTTGACTTGTCTGCCTCCTCTCCACCTATCCTCTCCTCTATCCACCTCCCCCTCTCTCCCTATTTATTTCAGAACCCTCTTCCCCTCCCCCATTTCTGATGAAGGGTTTAGGCCCGAAACGTCAAGCTTTCCTGCTCCTATGATGCTGCTTGGCCTGCTGTGTTCATCCAGCTCCACACCTTGTTATCTATGAGTCTGGGTGGATGCTTTGAGGGTCAGTGTGAACTTGTTGGGCCGAAGGGCCTGTTTCCACACTGTAGGGATACTAAGAGGGAAAAAAATGGAATTTTTTTTCTTTATTTATTCATGGGATGAAGGCATCGCTGGCAAGGCAGCATTTATTGCCTATCGGGGCAGTTAAGAGTCAACCACATTGCTGCGCATCTGGAGTCACATGTAGACCAGACCTGGTAAGGATGGCAGTGTACTTCCCTAAAGGACATTAGTGAGCCAGATGAGTTTTTTCCTAAAATCAACAATGGGTTCATGGCTATCATTAGATTCTTAATTCCAGATATTTGTTGAATTCAAATTACACCATCTATCATGGTGGGGTTTGAATCTTGGTCACCAGAACATTATCTGTGTCTCTGGATTAACAGTCCAGCGATAATACCACTAGACCATCGCCATTCCTTATTATCCCTGGGTAACAATTCCAGTGACAGTCCTACCAGTCCATCATCCAGTCACAATGAATTTGGCGAATCATTGCAGGCATATCCTATGAGTGAGGAATTCACATTAGTTCTGAATGATTTTGTGCTTTTTTTCGTTGGAATTATTTCACCATTTCATCAATTAACTCTTCATCTTTCTTTCAGGTTTAAGCGTAGGATGCACAACAACTGGAGGAGTGTGCAGACTTGGAGGATGTAAAGAAAATGAAGTGTACTTGAATGAGAGATGCCTTATTCTTCTCAATTGCTGTAAGCGTGACATAATTTGAATCGTGAAAGAGTAACTGTGTAACCTAACAATGTCTGTGTGATGCTTTGCCTGAAGCTAACTACTGTCTCTGTAATTTAGTCACCTCTTGATTGTATGCTTCCCCACGAGCCCTTACCCATTACTGCTGAATTTTGAATAAAGCTGCTCACTGCATTGCTCTCATCTCGTGACAAATGTCGCATTGCAGATTGTGAATGGTGTGCCAAAAATCATCATTTCGTTAAAGGGTGGAGGGTGTGAAATTCTGAGAAGTAGCAGAGACACAGTCACCTCTGTCAGCTCCAAAGTAGCCTGCTTCATAGTATCAGAGATAAAAGGTACTGCAGATGCTGGAGAATCCGAGATAACAAGCATGGGGCTGAATGAACACAACAGGTCAAGCAGCATCATAGGAGATTTCTGATGAAGGGTTTAGGCCCGAAACGTCAAGTTTTCCTGTTCCTATGATGCTGTTTGACCTGCTGTGTTCATCCAGCCCCATGCTTGTTATCTCTGCTTCATAGTATCACCGTTTTGAGTCTATATTCAATGACCCACTATCACTTCTTTCATGTATGAACAGGAGTATAATAGGCAGCTTCTTCCAAATCCATGGTCACTTCCATATAGAAAGACAAGGACGGCAGAGAGAAAATAACTTCGCCACCTTGCAAGTTCTTCTCCAAGCCACTTATAATCCTAATTTGGAAATGTGTCAGCAGTTATTTTAGTTTCATCAAAGTCCTGGAATTCCCTCCCTAATAGTTCATTGAAGACCTATCCACAGCACCCAGTGAGCAGTGGTCAAGTATGAGATCTCCCCAACCCCTACGACTTCTCAAAAGTGACAACCATGATGAGCAAACGACGCCAGAACATCCAGCACCACCGACGTCCCATCAATGAAAAGATCTCAAGGGTTAGTGAAGACAGTGGTGTTGTGCTCTTTGGGGAACTAGTCTGTGGGATGTCCTTCTGTCCCATTCCCCGCTGCCATCTGACTGCGTCCTGGTCTTGATGCCCCTCCTGAGTATTTTCCATTTTTCAGCTCTCCTTGACTTTCGAAACTCGACTGTTCAATTGTTGCAAACGTTCAGACATGAATTTAAGAAACAAGGATCCTGACAAAGGCTAGGACAGTACAATTCTCGAGCTGAAGTTTACTGAGTTTCATCTAAGAATATGAACAGAAAAAGAGATAACACTTTCTCTTTCTCTGTTTCTCTGTCATGTAAGAGCTTTTCACTATGCAGATTTTTTAATGGTATTTTCGCTCTATCCATATATCTTTCCCTCTATCCACGTCCCATGAGTAATTTTTTAAAAAGTCCAGAAACTGTTATGTAGTAATGAAGTGGAAGATGATGGTTCTTGGGTCATTATCGATAGACTATTAATTATGAGACGATTATTATTATTATTATTATTGGACTATTCTCAATCCAGAAATTTACGAAATATTCGAGGGGGTTCGAATGCCACCCCGGCAGATGTTGTAAGTTGAATTCAATTTTTTTTAAAAAGTGGGATTGAGAACTTATTATTTTAAAATTCCTATTTTTGCTGTCCTGATTCTTTCAATTGACCTAAGTATGTTTGGGGAACAGAAAGAAAGGAAGGAAAAAAGAAAGAAAGAAAGAAAGAAATCTGCCTGCTGAGTTGTCAACAGCTTATCTCTGTTAAATTATTGGAGAGTAAATTCCTGGTACCCGTCCCAATACAGCATGGTGGCTCAATAGTTAGCATTACTGCCTCACAGCCCCAGGGACCAGGATATGATTCCAGCTTCAGGTACTGTCGGTGTGGAGTTTGCACATTTTCCCCGTGTGGGCGTGGGTTTTCTCCGGGTACTCCAGTTTCCTCCCACAGTCCAAAGATGTGTAGGTTCGGTGGCTTGGCCATGCTAAATTGCCCATTGTGTTCAGGGATGCGTAGGTTTGGTGGGCTAGCGGGGGAATGGGTCTGGGGGGATGCTCTGAGGGTCGGTGTGGACTTGTTGGGCCCAAGGGCCTGTTTCAACACTGTAGGGGTTCTGTGTTCTATGGTCTGAACATGTCATCTTGATGAACAATAAAACTGAACAAAGAACTATAACAACAGAAGGATTCCTCTCGCATTCCTTAAAAAAAGCATACAAGCAAGGAAGAAGTTCATTTACTACCTACCAGTGACTTTTCTACGTTTTTATATTGCTTCATCAATGTAATTCTGGAGCGATCCACTATTACAGAATCCTTACACATGGAGGAAGGCCAGTCAGGCAATCAAGCCCATACAGAGCCTCCGAAAAGCATCCTATTCAGACCCACACTCTACCCTAGCACTCTAGCACTGCATTCCCCTACATTCCATCTAACCTGCTCATCCTTGGACACTATAGGCAATTTAGTATGGCCAATACGCCTAATCTGCACAACTTCAGACTGTAGGAGGAAGCTGGAGCTTCTGGCAAAAGCACGACCAACCACAGAGAACGTGCAAAACCCACACAGACAGTCGCCGGAGAGTACAATTGAAACTGTGTCTCGGCCGTTGCGAGAAAACAATACTAGCTAAAATTTAAAAAAAAAAACAGGGTCAGTATCTCATGGAAGACAGGGAGTGTCAAATACTATCGAGAGAGAGAGAGAGAGAGAGAGTTGGCTCCCACTCCAGTGGTGATTATCACCTTTTCAGTCTCTCCATATCTTTCCCTAACTTCCATATGTCTTCTTTTGACTTTCCCCTTTCCATAGTTCCTCTCTCTTTCTATCGGTCTCTGCCTTTCTCTATCTCTCCAGCCCCTCTCTTTCTCTGTCTGTCTTACTCATCCACCTCCAACCCATCCCCGTTTCTTTCCATCTCTCTCTCTCTACTTTCTTTCCATCTGACCTCTCTTCTTACTTTCCTTCTTGCTTTTATATTCTCTCAGTCTCTGCCTCTTTCCTTCTCTCTCCCCATCTCTCTTCCTTTCTATTTCTTTACCTTTCTCTTCCTGTTTCTTTATCTCTGCTTCATTTTCTCTCAGTCTCCCTCTTTCATTCTTTTTTCTCTCTATCTCTCTTACCAGCCTTTATTTCTCTGTCTGTTCTTTTTTTCCTTTCTCACATATCATATGTCTCTCTGTTTTCTTTTTGTATCTTTATCCCTTTCTGTGTCTATTTCCCTCTCTGTCTCTATTTTCCCTGTCTGTCTTTTCTCTGTCTTTTCCCGGTCTCCTTTTCCCTACCTGTTTTTTATTTTTCTCTCCTAACTGCGTTTTTCTGTACCCTGCTCAGTTGTGCAGACACACCAGCTTTCAGAGCCGATCTTTTCCCGCTCCCCCCTACCACGCTTTCTGAATGAAATCAAACCCCACCGCTACTGTAACTGGCAGATTTAGGATGGAATCTAATTGGGGTTAATTACATTTGGAGAGAATTACTGCAATTTAACAAATCTACTAATCTCTACATTAACACAATTGATAAATTGTAGATGGAAATTGAAGCTGTATTATTTTACTCAGAGATGGTTCCCTATCATTCTTGTAGTGTCTCTCCGAGAGAACTGAAGAAAGTCCACAGCCCCTCAATCCCACGGTTCGTGTTGAAGTCCTGAAAAGTCTGGGCTGCTCCTTCATTTCCACACGAAAGAGCCTATCTGAACTGAACTGCAGAATCCTCTCATTTTACGGCTTAAATGCATACTTTCAGTTCTTAAAGTGTTTGTTATTCCATCTATAACGTGGGCGTTTTGAGTTCCATTCTCTAGGCAGACAAGTGAATTAATTTTCTTTAACCAGTTAAACACATCATCGGAAGTCGATTTTCAAATTAGGAATTCGTTGATTTTTAGGAGACTAGTCATTTCCATAAAATTGGATATTAGCAACAGGTTTTTTTTTTGATTCATTCTTAACTGCCCTCTGGGGCAATAAATACTGCTTAGCCAGTGATGCCCTTATCGCATGAATGATTAAAAAAAATGTAATCTCTGTACCATTTACTTTGGCTTTGTTTACTTTTGGATGGCAGTTGTTCACCATCCTGTCATTATTAACTCCAAATTTTGTACCTTTTCCTTCTCACATTTCCATCACAATGTGCAGAAAATACAATTACAAACACCACCCTCCAAAATTAAACACATGACCATAATCCATCAACCATACGAAGAATACCAGAGACGGAAGTGCAGAGTGAATCTCTCATGTACCATACCAAAGATTCTGAAGTAAACTCTACAATTCTTACTGAAAGATAGTAAGATTCAGAGACAGAATGATTGCAACGAACAATACACACTCAAAAACAGAATGAATTCCATCCAACCAAACATTAATAAATCTTACAGTAAGAAAAGGAAGGACACTTAAAGTTCTTGGTCACATCCAGAACCAGACACTAGATCATACACGAGGAATTCCATATTCTCCTACAATGTCAGCGATTGATAAAAGCGATGTAATCTGAATCATTTATCAAACACAAGGCACTTTGAACAAATGTCAACCAACAATAGTTGAGTTAAGGTCTGAATCACTACACTTTTTAAATAAAAGTGATCAAACGTAAAATAAGAAAACGACCAACCAAAGACGTTATAAATGCTGCTTTATTGAACAAAATCTAGTGCTCGTGTCCATCCCGATCATTCCCTGAGGGACCTGTCCAATGTCATCAGAATTAATGTGCGTGTGTACATCTCTAATATAAAAACTTCATTCTTCAAGGTTGTAAGGGCATTTACTGGCTAGAATTAGTCAAATTTACATTCACTTTTAACATGATAGAAAGAGGTCAGTTTGAGCATAGTCTTTCTCTACAATTCTTGCCATTTGTTGATTAAAACTTCATACTTAAACATCAGAAGATTTGAGACAATGAAGAATTTTATTCACTCGTTAGATTTTTGTAAATTCAGTGAGGATTTCAGTCGGATTTCTCGAACATTTCTGAAATAACGCAATGACAAATAGCAATCAAAGCTGGGGACCAGCTCGGAGATTTCACAGATACTGAAACCCGTAGAGGGCTATGGAGTGTAATAAACGAAGAATACAATAGAATGTTAAAAAGTCGAAATGTTAAGAGTCAGAGCAGATCTTGCAATATTAGTAGAGAAGGGATGTTCGGCGAAACAGTTCAGGCAGCTGCATGTGACATGATAATGTTTGAAGCTAAGTCCTCAGAACATCAGCATGGGAACTTATGTTCAAACACATTTCCAAAAGGCTACTGCCGCCCATTTGTTGATACTTTGATTCAGAAACAAATAAATTACTTTCAGCTTTACTCTGTAACTTCCAATCCAGTGTGACTATCATCCACAGTCCTGTTGCTACTTAAGCCCTGCAGTAATCCCCTTCACCCTAGGACATAACCCAAACCACAGAAATCTAAAGTACTTGGCCATATGCCATTTTTTTTTCCCCCAGCAACTTGTGCAATCGCTAAATCTTCGTCTGCCTATACTCTCAAGCACGTAGGTCGGGGCTTGGGGGAGGGGGAGGGGACAGCGGAGAATAACCCTGCTTCTAACACTCCACTGAGTACATTTTCCCTTTCCCTTCTACAACGAAGGCTAAATGAATCACATCTTTCCCCCATTTTCAACGTGAAATTATTCCCAAACATCATCATTCAACCATTGTCTCAATTTGCTAAAGGCTCCAACACACTGAACTTGACCATGTATTTTAAGTTTTACTTCCTTATGTAGATTTGTAATCAGTCTCTCTCAAGATTGGCTTTCTCCCTCACTGATCAAAATTACTTCAAGACTCTATTTCAGGCTGTATTGAGGTGAGGTGTTCCAGGTAATTGATGGATAACTGCTCTATCCATAGCTGCCTGTTCGACTTGACTATTTATATTCATTTAAATCTCTTCAGAATCTGGCTTTTACACAAAATTGAACTTGTCATAAGAATTCCCGGTGCATCTGTTTAGAATCTCAAGTATTGTTTGACCTGTGCTCATTCAAGCAAATCTTATTACATTTCAGACTTCTGCATTGAAGATCGTGGATATGAATTTTGGTGGGGGGAGGTGAGTTATTCGCCACATCAGCTGTAACATCTAATCTGTTCCTGCAACTATGGTAACAATATGATAAGTAAAGTCCAACGTCTGTGTAGTGATAAAGACCAGAACGCTGATAACGGAGAATTAAGTGATAATATCATGGAAATAAAACAAAAAAATAACGAGAGCACACCGATAATGGATTACCTATAGCAGAAGAAATTTGAGAATGTTCTGTTTTTAACAGCGACTATTTATGTTATGGAATTCATGGCCTGGAAGTACAGTTGATGAAGGCGCAATGAATGTATTCAGGAGTGCACTGGATGGTGAATAAAATGTAACAATATTTCAGATTATGGAGAAAAGAAAAAAGTTATAACACAGGCAATTTCGCAGGTTCATATTTGTTCTTCTTTACTGTTGGATTACATGGCCCTGTGAGTTAAAATCTAGTTTCATTCCTGGCCATGCAAGAAATATAATCTTGCAGCCATAGAAGATTTATCCCTCAGTTCTGTGCATGCATGCTCCTTCCAAGTACGCACATTTATTGAACCAATAAATGTGAGGGAATGCTAGAGATATTTACGTGTCAGGATGGTGAGTGGTTTGGAGGGGAGTGGAGGTCCCACGCATCTGCTGCCTTTGTCCTTCCAGTTGGAAGTGATCGTGGGTTTTGACGGTGTTGTCTGAGAATATTTGGTGAACTTCTGCATTGCATCTTGTAGATTGTACACGCTGCTGCTACTGAGCATCGGAGGTGGATGGAGTGGCTGCTTCTGGATGAAGAGCCAATCAAGCGAACGACTTTGTCCTTGATAATGTCAAGCTTCTTGAGGGTTGTTGAAGCTGCACTCATCCGGGAAAGCGGGGTGTGTTCCGTCACACTCCTGACTTGTGTCCTTCAGATTATAAGCAGGCTTAGGAGAGTCAAGATATGAGTTACTCACTGTATTATTACTAATCCCTGACCTGCTATTCTAGCACTGTTTTTCTGTGCTGAGTTTCGTTGACTTTCTGTTCAATGAGAGCCCACAGGATGTTGATTGTGTGGGATTCAGTGATGGTAACATAATTGAATGACAAAGTACAGAGATTAGTTTGTTTCTTATGGGTGACAGTCATAGACTGGCATTTGTGTGGCACAAATGTTACTTGCCACTTCTCACCCCAAGCCTGGATATTGTTCAGTCTAGTTGTTTCTGAACATGAAGTACTTCAGTATGCGAGGAGTCATGAATGATGCTGAACATTGTGCAATCATTGGCGAACATCCACACTTCTTACATGATGATGTAGAGAAGGTCATTGATGAAGCAGCTGAAAACGTTTGGGCTCAGGACACTGCCCTGAGGAACTCCTGGAGAGATGTCCTGGAGCTGAAATGACTGACATCCAACACACGACCATCAACCTATGTGCCAGGTATGACACTATGGGCCCAGGCCACAATCCTGAGGAACTCCTGCAGAGCTGTTGTGGAGCTGTGATGACTGAACTACAACAAACACGATGTTTTCCTATGTGCCAGATATAATTCCAACCACCAGAGATTTTGTCCCCCATTTACCCTTTGATTCCTGTATTGCTAGGCCTCCTTGATGCCATACTCAGCCGAATACAACCCTGACGTCAAGTGCTATCACTCTTTCGTCCATGATTGAACCAACGTTGTAATATGGTCGGGAACTGAGTGGGCCTGGCAGATAAAAAAAAGCCGTGCGTCACTAAGCATGTGCTATTTGATAACGCTATTGATGACACCTTCCATCACTTTACGATCGAGAGTAGACTGATGGGGTGGTAACTGACTTGGTTGGATTTGTCCAGCTTTTAATGCACAGGACATACTTGGGCAATTTTTTCTACATTGTCATGTAGATGCCAGTGTTGTGACTGTACCGCATTAGGTTGACGAGGGGCGTAGTAAGTTCTGGAGAACAATTCGTCAGTCCTATGAATGTTTTCAGGTCCTGCAGCCTTTGTGGCATCCAATGCCTCCAACCGTTTCTTGATATCATGTGGATTGAAACGAGTTGGTTGAATATTGGTATCTATAATGCTAAGGACCACTGAAGGAAGCCGAGATGGATCGTCCACAAGACACTTCTGGCTGAATATTACAGCAAAGGCTTCAGTTCTATCTCTTGCACTGATGTGCTGGGGTCTTGAATCATCGAGGATAAAGATGTTTGTGAAGTCGCTTCCTCCAGTTAGCTATCTAATTGTTCATTACCATTCACGACTGGATATGGCAGGACTGCAGAGCTTAGATCTGCTGGGTGTGGGATTGCTTTGTTCTATTCATCACTTTTAGAGTCACCTCACACCGTCTTCCTTTACTATCGAACAATATCTTTGTTCTGCTCAGACGTTCTGGTCCTTTCTCAACTCCAAAGTGCCCCTTCTTCATTTTGGTGATACCGATTTATATTTTAAATTGAAAATGACCCTGGCATCACTCCAATATGGACACCACTTTCGGGGTTGGTGCCTGAAGACTGACAAGGAGGGAAACAGTGAGGCAATAGGTGACAGTGGCAGGACCATAACCCTGAGAAGACTCAGAGCAGCACTCCTTGGTTGAGCGGAGCAGAAACAGTCTCTGCGAGCAAAGTTTGTCTCAGTCAAACATGAGGTCTTTGGTCCTTAACTGGATCTTTCCAGGTCTGTCTCAGGATGCTTCACACTCGCATTATTGTGTAATTTCTAACTTTGTTCTGGTGCTTTACCTTTTGATTTCCTGTGTGAAGAGACGAGTCTTTAAGAGGGATTTGTTGTGCCCTGTTTCTATTGAAAGTAAGTGCTGTAAATCTAATACTGAGGAGTCTGTTTCATGAAAACGAGCATAACTAGCTCTTCTACAAGTAGAAAAAAGGATCATTAGCATGTGGAGTCAGACTCACACTGATCCTGGGTGTTTAGTTTTTACTTTCAGTTTCTGAGGTAGGAATTTTGGAGGGCGATGCAGCGTCCTCTGCTGCCTCATAAACTTGAGTGCTCTCTTTATTGCTGGGTACGTATTTTTGGTCTTTTTCTTTTTTTTTACTTTTTCCTGGATTGAGATGGCAAGTGAAGAAGATCCAGCTTGTTGAATTTGCTTTGCGAGGTGTGTTTTTTGAGAATGTTGCTGCAATGGAACAGCTAATGAATCAGAGTTAAATATCGTATTATTTTGTTAAATATTTCGATAGTTACTATTGCGCCAGTTTATTTTCCTTGTTGGTATTTTAACTGTAGTTTAGTAATAAAATGTGGTTTGCTTAAAGCCTCGTAGATGGAACAATCAATCTCATCCGGAATGCAGCTCCTTGCACTTGCCTTCAAATAAGAAAAACATAGTTTCTAGGCTCTCCCATATACATATTTTGAGGGCTTTTGATCAAATTAAGAGTTTTTTTCTGCATGAAAATCTCTAATTCCGAGGTGTATGTAGAGTTATTGGACCCAAGAAGCGAGTGGCGAGTGTTGGTTCTCTCTTTTCGGACGTTGCATTCGGTTGAATTAATTGAAGTGTGCTGTTTGTAATAATTGCTCATTCGAGGCTAAGAGCTTCCTGTGTGTGGAATAAGTTATGTGGGGTGGTTTACAGTAGGTGAGTGAGCCTGAGATTTTAGATCAAGCCTATGAAGTGGAGTTGGGGTTGTCTTTGTTCATGTTGATAGGCAAGGTAATTGCGGAAATAATTCAGCATTCACAATTGCCAGAAATGCAAATGTAATATTTGGAAATGGCTAAAATTAAATTGCAAATAAAGCGTCTTCAGTTAGAGCCAAAAGAAAAAGAAAGAATGATCCTGACAGAACAAAAAGAAATAAAAGGAGAGACAAAAGTAAAAGAGAGAGATTTAATTGCAGGAGAACGAAGAGCAACAGAATTAGAATGGCTTGAACATCAAAAGGAAATGAAACAGTTTGAATTATGATAATGGCAAAAGAAAGGCAGAAAGAGGAAGGTTCCGAACTTCAGAACCTGGCCATATAAAGTGAAAACCAAAATAACTGCCAACGCTGTAAATCAGAAACAAAAACAGAATTTGCTGTAAAAGCTCAGTCAAACTGAGTTCAGAAGAAAGGTCACCGGACCCGAAACGTTAACTTTTCTCTTCACAGATGCTTCCAGCCCTGCTGATCTTTGCCAGAAAATTCTGTTTTTGTTCATAAAAAGTGAAAGTCGACATAAGATAACTGAGGTAGAGGTAAAACGGACTTGACCTGGGCGGTTTGGAGACACAGTGCTGGTACGGACTTGGTGAAAAGACTACAAATTGAGTGCCTCGTTTTTTAGAAAAAAAACTTCTTAATTACTATGCTGAATTCTTATTTCTTTCAAGCCCGTAACGCATACTTCAAAATTTCTACATAGGTACTCTTACCTAAAATGGCACCAAAGAAGCAACAACCAAACTTTTCATGGCTCTCATTCGAGTGCATGTAACAATAAAGCGAATTCATTCATTCTTTCAAAGCCAAGTGATGAAGACAGTGATGGAGATCATTAGAACATAGCCAAAGGTTTTATGGGGACCTGTTTAAATAACTCCAAGCGTTGCCTAGGTTCAATGAGAAAGGCATAGATTCATTTTTTTTTTCAATTCATTTGAGAAATTGCCTGAACAAATGAAATGGCAGGTGACCACGTGTATATTGTTGGTCCAAAATATGTTGGTAGGTAGATCTCCTGAGGCGCTCGCATCATTATCAGAGCTTGCATCTGGAGTGTGTGATGAGGTGAAAAAGAAATTGTAAGTACATATGACAACATTTTAGGAATCTAAGGAAGTAACCGTGTCAAATATACATGCAGTTTGAAATGATCAAACAAGTTAACTTTAATAGGTGTGTAAGGTCATTGAAAATAGATCAAGTATGTGATGCTCTTAAAAAGATGGCACTTTTGAATGAGTTCAAATTTCATTTCCTAAAGGAATGAGAACTGACGTGAAAAAACAGAGAATTAAAACGGCAAGATAATTGTGCAAATGACAGATGATTGTAACTTATATCATAAATCAAAGCATGGCTTCCGACGTGAATTTCAGTCCGTGAGGGAAAGAAATTGAGAAAAAGGAAAATCCTCAGTGATAAAGGAAAAGGAGATCTCATTCGTGATACTAAAAATAGTTTACCATATAACCTCAGGTGTTTTCACTGTAATAAAGCAAGCTTGATGAAATCGCAGTGTTGATGGTTTAGAAAAAGCACTATGAAGTCCGGTGGAGAGTTTGGTAAAACAGGAAAATCCAACAATTTGTGTTAAAAATTGTAGAGGAAAGGAAAGAAGAAGCTAAACAGCTGTAAAAGAGTGTACAGCCTAGGCACGAGTTGATTAAAAAAGACAGTGCCAGATTTCTGTGAAGAATTTACTTAGTTGGATAGAATTTACTCATGTATACCAGGAGGAGCACGTAGAAGAAATTAAGATTTTAAGGGATTTGGGAGCAAATCAATTTTTGATATTGAGTGATAAGGAGATGTGTAACTTAGAAGGATTGTTGCCAGATAAGACAAACATAAGTGAAATTCTTGATAACAAGGTGTGGGGCTGGATGAACACAGCAGTCCAAGCAGCATCATAGGAGCAGGAAAGCTTGACGTTTCTGGCATAGACCCTTCATCAGAAATGGGGGATGGGAGGAGGGTTCTGAAATTCTTGTCGAGCAGAGCAGTGTTCCATTATTTAAGTTGAGGTGGGACAGTCCAATGAAAAGTACTGAAGTGGTGACAGGTGCCATAGTGGTAGTCTTGGTTACAGAAATACAGTTCATCCTTGCTAATAGAATAAATGATCACAGGTGGCAGTGATGCCTACTGTAGTTGAAAAAAAAGTCGGGTATGGGACAATGAAGTGTTAGAAAAGGTGAATTTTGTGATTTGGCATGGCTGTTGAGTAGCCAGGTCATAAAGAGGCAGGTTGAGGCAGGAGGAGAAATCAAGGAGTAAAGAAAAGGAAGTTGAATTTAAATACAGAAACTTTGCGGATCAAATCATAAGAAAAAAAGAACAAGAACGGGAGGAGAGCAACGTGACAAAAGAAGAATCTAATTGCATCCTGGAATGTTACTCTCTTAAAAATGACATCTTGATGAGGAAATGGAGACCACCACATATTCACACAGAATTAAAATGAGCAGAGGTTCATCAAGACGTATTGCTGGTGGGTTATAGAAAGGCAGTGTTTCAGGTACCACATGAGTTACAAGTAGGTCATTTGGGAGGAATGAAAACTCAAGCCAAATACAAAGAAAGACTTATTTTTATTGGTATGGACTGTATAAGGATGTGGTTGATTTTTGATGGACATGTGTCAGGTAACAGAAAACCTCAGGCAGTGATGAAATCAGCACCTTTTATACCTATCCCTGCATTTGAAGGATCTTTTGTAAGATTTGTAATTGATTACGTAACCCCCACCCCACCCTGTCAAATAAAAAATGATAATCAGCGTTTGTTGACCATTAAAATGAATTCAGACTCCATTTCATTATGCAGTGTCATGACTCAAAGAGTTGTAGAAAAATTGCTCTTTTTTTTAGATACAGACTGCTCACATAAATGCCTTAGGATCAAGAATCAGATTTTATATCAAAGTTATTCGAAGAAGTTTTGGGTAGCTTAGGACAATTCAAATCCATTACATTCCATCCAGAATTGCGGGGAGCATTCCAATGGTGACATTGACAGTTAAAGACTATATTGATATCTTAAGGTCAAGGTTATCGAGAGGACTGGGATTAAGAAATTCCATTTTTTTTTGCAATTAGGAATACATCGAATGAATCAATGAAAATCAGTCCATTTTAATTCCTTTTTGGGCATGAGATGAGAGGACCTCTGAAAGTAATTCAGGAGAATTGATGAGTCAGAGTACTGAGATTACATATTTTGACGATGTGTCATGAAGAGAGATTAAAGGCAGTGAGTGCGTTGGCTAGACAACATTTAAAAAGTAGGAAAGCATGTGGTTAATTAGGAAACAGGCAAGAGATAAAACATTTTACTGTAATTGTTGAAGATAAAGTATAGTATTACTCCCAAAGGTATGTGGACATGTAAAGGCAAGGTTTAGTGGGACTTATCAAATCGAAATGAAATTCAGTGAGTTGAATTATTTGATAAGAACGCCAGATATTTTTTGTGTGTGTGAATGGGCAAACGTTATTTATTATAGGGATGGAAAGCAAACGGAGAATGTGTTACTGGTTACAACTCAGAGCGAAGAACAAAGTACAGATGATTCAGACTTGGGAATTCATCAAAATAAATTGGACAATGAGGAAGTTCTTAAAATTTAGGGTACATCACTGACATCTCTTCCAGATCAATATCAAAATGATCTGAAAGAGTTCTTACAATCACTTGGGAAATAAATGGTAATTTTCAAAAAAAGAGGTACTGATGTGATTTCACAAGATCACTTTATCTGAAACAGTAAAGAAAAATTCAGCTTTTGTGACAGCGAGTGGACTTTGCCAGTTTAAGTTAACGCAATTTGGTTTGAAGAAAGCAATACCCACTTTTCAAGGACGAACTAATGAAGTAATTTAGGGATTACATAATTGTGCAGTGTACAGAGATGGCCTGGTGATCTTTGTCACTCATGGAAGGAACATTTGGAGCAAATATGAAAATTATTCAATCGACTTCAAGAGACAGGCTTCATGATAAACTTGGAGAGGCAATAGTTCAGAAACGCTCCAGTCACCTTCCTAGGCTATGTCATCAGAAACAGCCAAACGACTAGAAGACATTAGAAAACAATGATTATTGGGGAGCTTCCCATTACCACCAACAAAGGGGGAAGTACTGCGATACTAAAATTGAGTGTTTTTTTTTTCCTCTTGGAAATTTGCAGCGAACTTTACCAGTGTTGCTGCTCAATTAACTTATCTGTTGGAGAATTATAGGTAATTTCAGTGGATGGGAGAATGTCAGAAAGCATTGGACAGTGTGAAAGCTATGTCGACAACCGTTCCAGTGTTTGCAACTCTTAACTATGCAAAGACATCCAAGGTAGCTATCAATGACACTGGTGTGGGTCTTGGTGGTTTACTCTTACAAGAAGACGACGAGCAGGTAGAAATACCTATTTAGTATTTCTCCAGAAAGTTTAACGTTCATCAAAACAAAATCTACCATTAAGAAAGAGACTTTCATTTGGTTTTAGCGTTGCAAAATTTCAACATTTATGTTGCAAGTAATGTACCTAGACAATTGTACATACTGATTATACCCCCTAAGAGACTTTGGACAAAAAGAAGAAAAATGCTAGACTGTTTGAATTGAGTTTTTTTATTTGTTCTGTAGATTCAATTTGAAAAAGATACAAGTTGCAGGACGAGAGAGCACAGTTTCCAACACTATTCATGATTTGGAAGAATGAAGACAGATGTATTTGGTGGTGGAACAAATGAAGACAAATGTACAGTAGTATTAAGTGTTTTCATACTTAGGTTTAATTAAAGGTATGCATATAACATCCTAATAATCTACGACAATGCTCTTTGAAAATGAAGTCACCTTTGTATATTGTGGTTTATTTTAATTAAGGGAAAGTGTGAGGAGATGCACATGCCAAAGGGATTTGCCCTCTTCTGTTTGTTATGAAGATGGGACGTTGTAAATCTGATTACAATGTGGCTGCTCCATGGAACGTAGAGTAAAAAGCGTTCCTTCTTTTTGCTTTCATTTCTTGTGGAATGGAGACAGCATGTGAGCGAATCTGTTTTCTGAATTCGCCTTTTCTGTGGCTGTGCTTATTGGGTGCTGCTATATTGGAAGACTTATACGTAGTAGTTAAAATACCTTTTTTTTATTTAATGATTTCCAGACAGCTAAAGTTATGCAATTTTTGTTGTTTTTATTTTAGCTATCACGTAAGAACAAAGTGTGTGTCATTTAAAGTAGTTTGACTAACTGAATCACATCTGGAATGTCGGTCCTTACATGTTCTTTCAAATAAGACAAAAGTTGGGGTCTTGGCTATCACATGTATATGTTTTGAAGGTTTTATGTTTGGTCTATAAGAGTTCCCAGATTCCTTTTTATTATAGTCACACTCCATTTGATTGTTGTTTGATCCTGGTCTATTGCAGTAACTTTCTAATTCATTTTTCTCAGTTTCTGATTATTTGTTGTAAAGTTCCAGCATCTTGCTCTCAGATTCTGATCTCATTTTCCTCTCTCTCTCTCTTTATCTTTCTCTCGCACTATCTCTCTCTTCTCCCACCCTCTCTCGCTATCTCTCTCTCTCTCTCTCTCTTTTCTCTCTTTAAACGCTGATGCCTCTAACAGTGAAGATGATGCTCACACCTAAATATGGGGCGCCCCATTGAAAGGAATGGCTTTTTTAAACAGAAACGATAAAGCCTCCATCTATTCATTTCTGTTGAGAATGATGACAATTGCGAACTCTGAACAAATAGGCTCGGATAACTCCTTTGTCGCCAGCATAATTTGGTCCACAATAAAGACCATTATCCATTCTAGCCTGGATATGGACGAGTACTGTTCATGGAAGTGATGGTGACTGATCATCATCTGTCAACAGTTCCTGTTTGTTTAGGAGTCCAGTCAGAGCTCTGATGGGTCTCAAATATACCACACTGTCATAAAATATAGATAGGCGCAAACACTAGAACTCCTGATGAGTCAGTATGATGCCTGCAGTGCGAAGTGTTCGACAGGATAAGAGTGATTGCAGTCTAAGGATACAGGGTAGGACACTTACAACCGAGATGAGGAGAAATGTTTTCAGACGGTGAGTGATGAACCTATGAAACCTTTTGGCACAGAAAACGGTTGTGGCCAAAATATTGAATGTTTTCAAGAAGGAGTTGTGTATAGTTCTTGTGGATAAACTAAACAAAGTTATCAGGAGAAAGTGGGAACAGGGGACTGAGTAAGATGATCAATCATGATCAGATTGAACGGTGGAACAAGCTTAAATGGCCTAATGGGGGATCTTTGCTCCCATTTTCTACGTTTATAAACGATTGTCTAACTAACAGAAGACAGAACTGTGAAGAAGGATGGGCACATTTAGCATTGTAGCTTGGAACGAGTGGAGTGCCATTGGGATATATTCTGGGGCCGCATTTATTTACAATATACATCAATAACTTGAACGAGGAAAGTGAATAAACTGAGGAAGATGATACAAAAAATATGTGGAAAGGCAAATGATGAGGATGACATAAATAGTCTGCAGAGAAATACAGACAAGGTAAGTGATTGGGCAAAAACTTGGCATATGACATATAATGGGGGGAAGTGTGAGGTAATGCATACTAGCAGGAAGGAAAGAGGAGACAAATATTATATGCATGAAGAAATTGCAGAAGGGACGGATGTGAGCGTCATCAAGCATAAATCATAAAATAAACTAGCAACCAAGAATCAGCAAGTAATATGGAAGCCAGATGGAATGTTGACCTTTATTCCAAAGTGAATGGAAGATAAAAAAGCAGGCAGGTTTTGCCAGAACTATAGAAAACACTAGTCAGACTACAGCTGTAATATTGTAGACAGCTTTTCACCCCGTGTATAAGAATAGATATACTAGCATGTGTAAGAGTAGATACAATAGCACTGGGGGCAGTTCAAAAAGAAAGTTGACTCGGTTGAACACAAGAGGCACTATGTTAAGAGGAGAGGTTGAATATTTGGCTATAGGAGAATGAGATGTGCCATTATTGTAATATACATGAATGTTAGGAAACTTGGCAGGGCGGATGTGGTAAGGTTGATGCCCCTTGTGAGCGTGTTTAGGACCAGAGGGCATCATCTCAGAATAAGGAGGTAAATATGAAGAGGAATTTAAGACAGGTATGAAGAGGAATTTCTTCTCTTGGAGATTGGCGAAGCTGTTGAATTCTTTACCATAGTGGCTCATGATCATGGAGGATCTTTCATCCAGTGTAATCAAGGCTGACACATAGAGATTTTGTTTTTAGTCAGGAAAGGAATCAAGGGTTACGGAAAATTGCAGGAAAGTGGACTTGTGGAGGTTCAGATCAGCCACGATCTAATTAAAGGGTGGTGCAGTGTGGATGGGCCGAATGGCCTAGTTCTCTTCCTCCGTATGTGCCCCAGCATTCTGTCATTCTGTGATTTCTTCCTCTCTGTGGAAACAGTTCTTCCCTCTGGGTATGGAAAAAACAGTGGAAGCTGCAGACTGAGAGTGTGTGCAGAGAATTAGGTCCAAATAAACAGGAAGTGCTCCTTGATCATGAAGTGCTGCAAGAACGTGTGAGATCCGATTGGATGAGAGTGACAAGCGTAAAGCTGCGCTGGAGGCTAAATGCAGTCCCTTCTCGATTGGGTCGCTGCCGATGAGTGACTTGTCCACTGCTTCCTGCATTGGTGTTAATAAAACTGACTGTAATCATGACCATTTCTGTTATGTGTTCAATTATCACAGAAAACGTCATAGAGTCACACAGCAATGGAGAGAAGCTTTAGCCTATCACTTCATTTTTTTCTGAGATGATGCCCATCTGCTCCTAGACTCTACCACAAGGGGAAACAACTTATCCACATTGATTCTGACACGTCCCCTCGGGATCTTTTGTGTTTTAATAAGGCCTCATCATATTCTTGTGAACGTCAAAGAGTACAGGTCCAACTCTACTCAGCATCTCCTCAAAAGACAGTCCGCCCATAGGTAGTATCCACCTGGTAACGATCACAAAGTGAGAAGATGGGATGTTTGCCAATGATTACACAATATGCAATGCCATTCGGAACTCCTCAGATACTGATGCAGTCCATATTTGAGTGCAACAAAATTTGGACGACATCAGGCTTTGGCCTGACAATAGACAAACAACATTCACGCCTCAAAAGCTGGGCAATGGCCATATCCAATAAGAGACTATCTAACCAACACCCCCATGAAATTTAATGACGTAACTATCACTGAAATGCCCCCATTATCAATATTCTTGGTCTTATTATTGATAAGAAACTGGGCTGAATCTGCCAAACGTGCACAGTAGCTGAGGTTGTAGACTTGTTCACCAAGTCGGCGAGTTTAATTGCAGATGTTCCATCACTCTGGTCGATAAAGTCGTCAGTGCGCCTCCAGTGAAAACGTTGGTATTCTGTACCGTTTGTTATTTATATGTGCCGGTTTGCTGGGGTGGTTGGCATCACTTCCAGTTCAGTTTTTCAGTGGTTTGTATATTGGGTCCGGTTCAATGTGTTTGTTGATGGAGTTCAGGTTGGAATACCAGGCGTCCAGGAATTCCGTGGCATATTTCTCTTTGGCTTGTGCTATTATGGATGTGTTGTCGCAGTCGAATTTGTATCCTTCTTTGCCCGTGCGTATTGAGAACAGTTACAATTGGTCATGATTCTTGGTGGCTAGTTGGTGTTCGTGTATCCTTATTGTCAGTTTTCTTCCAATTTGGTCTATTAATGTTTCTCACAGTTCTGGCGTAGTATTTTGAATATTACGTTAGTTTCATTAATTGTGGGTGTGGGATTACTTGCGTTGATGAGTAGCTGTCCCAGGGTAGTTGTTGGTTTGTGGACTACCCTGATACATAGGGGTCTGATCAGTCTTGTGGCTGTCTCTGGAATGTCTCTGATGTACTGTAAGGTGGCTAGTGTGTCTGGCCGAAAACCCTGCAGCCCAATGGCATCAATGTGGATTTCACAAGCTTCAAAATCTCCCCTCCCCCAACCGCATCCCAAAACCAGCCCAGCTCATCTCCACCTCCCTAACCTGTTTTTCCTCTCACCCCAAGCCACACCCCCATCTCCTATCTACTAACATCATCCCGCCCCCTTGACCTGTCCGTCCTCCCTGGACTGACCTATCTCCTCCCTACCCCACTACCTACACTCACCTTTACTGGCTCCATCCCCGCCTCTTCGACTTGTCTGCCTCCTCTCCACCTATCCTCTCCTCTATCCATCCTCTATCCGCCTCCCGCTCTCTCCCTATTTATTTCAGAACCCTCTTCCCCTCCCCAATTTCTGATGAAGCGTTTAGGCCCGAAACGTCAAGTTTTCCTGCTCCTATGATGCTGCTTGACCTGCTGTGTTCATCCAGCCCCATGCTTGTTATCTTGTATCTTTTGGTTGTGGTCTGACACTGCATATTAGTGCTCCTGTTCTGCTTTGCACAATTCTGGAAGCACATTGACAATATTAAGTAGCAGGGCAATGAAACATCTGCAATCAAACACATCAGCTCGGCGAGCAAATCTACAATCTTATCCACAATCCGAGCTGCAAATCTTCTCAAAAGATTTAAACACCGACGCGTGCAACATTCTCAAACTGGTCCACAGTTGGGAAACAAGTCCCACCCATCTAAAAGCGACCAACAAACAGCTGTACTTCCTGCATGAATACCTCAGAAAACAGAAACTACCACAAAGCTTATAATACAACGATTAATTATATAATTTATATTAATTATTTAATTAAGTTACTTCCCGTATAATAATTAATTAACTAATAATTAATTAATTAATATTTAATATAATTAATAATATAATTACTATCAACAATCGACAGGCACTGAGCAGAAAACGGCTGCAGAATGGTCAGGGTTATGATCAACGATGCCCACAACCACATTCAAAAATATGAGCGGGAAAGTGCGCACCAAAATACTTTATATTCCAAAACAACTGACCAACGACACTAGCTGAAGCCATCACCACACACCAAAAGAAGACCAGAACAAAGAAAATAATAGCCTCCAAGGAAAACTGTACAAATTCATCCACAACAATGATACCGACAGTACAGAAACATGGATCAAGAACTTCACAGTCCGACCACTTACAGACATTGAGAAGCCCATTCTAGTACGCAGACTGAATTGTAACTATAGAGACGCCAAAATGACTGACTTCCTGGCTGCACTGAAGTCGACACTAAAGAACAATGGACTCACAGAGGAAATACAGCAGACCATTAGACAGATGGTATTCTCAACACTGAGCTGAAAAGGTAAGCCGAACGCATTCAAGACAGCAAAGAAGAAAGCCCTGGAAAGACTCGAGAATGACAGAAACATTGTAACCTAACCAGCGGACAAAGGATGCATGACAATAATCCTTAATAAAACCAAATACATCGAGAAAGCTAACGCACTACTGGCAGATACCGACACCTATCAACAGATGGCGATAACCCCAACATCACAGTTACATAACCAAATTAAAACAACCCAGAAGAAATTACAAAACTGAGAAGATATTAGCAAGGCAGACTACCAAAAAATGAAGCCTGAGGTATCCAAAAAATCCCACTTCAATGGAGCCCCCAAGATACAATAGCCAGGGATCCCCCTTAGACTCAATGTCTTATTACCAGACACTTCAACATATAGACTAGCGAAGGAACTACAACAGAAACTGAACTACTTAGTTGACAACACTTCCCACATCATTCACTCCTCCCAAGAATTCCGCAAAATCAATGATACCAGGATAGAAGAGAATGAGATAATGATATCCTTCGATGTAAAGACACTATTTATATTTATAAATATTGACCTAGCCAAAGAGACAAATACCTCACTGCTTGACGAATCTGGAAGGAAGGTACTCCATAACAACAGCATTAACAAGGACATCACCCTGAAATTTCTGGATCTGTGCCTCACAACCGATTTAACCTTCAATGCCTGTATACTCAAACAAATTAACGGAACATAAATGGAATCTCCAATATCAGGACTGATTGCAGAAGCAGTAATGCGAAGATTAGAACAGACAGCGCTCCCTAACCTACAACACAAATCCTGGATCCGCTATGAAAATGACACATTCTGGATTATCAAACGTACAAGACTACAAGAAACCCTTCGACACATAAACAACATCCTGACTGGAATAAAATTCACAAAAGAAGAAGAAAACAATAAGCGACTACGCATCGTAGACATAATAGTAAAACGTAAGAACAATGGGGGAATCCAGACTAGTGTGGACAGAAAGACCACAAATACGGACCACATACTTAATTACGACAGCAACCAACCCAACACCCTAAATGGAGGTGTATCAGGACATTGTTCAGACGTGCCACAACACACTGCAGCAACCCAGAATTGTGCAAGGCACAACGGGAGTATTTATACGGAGTTTTTAAAGCAATGCATACCCACCAAGCACAATCCGCTGTTAACCTCCGCAACAGATAACCAGAAGAAGACACAACACGGCCAGACACACTATTCACCCTACCGTACATCAGAGACATATCAGAGATGAGCGCAAGACTACTCAAGATCGCTAGGTATCAGGGTCGCCCACAAACTTAAACCACTCTGCGACACCTACTGGTGAACGTAAAGGATCCCACAACCACCATTAATAAAATTAAAGTAATATACAAAACACCATGCAAAGGATTGTGAGAAACATTACATAGGCCAAACTGGAAGAAAACTCACAATAAGGATACATGAACACCAACTAGCCACCAAGAGTCACGACCAATTCCTACTGGTCTCAATACACATGGAAAAAAAAGGAAGCAAATTTAACTGAGACAGCACATCAATAATAGTATTAGACAAATAAACATGCCAGGGAATTCCTGGCGGCCTGGCATTTCAACCATAACTCCAATAACAAACACGTTAAACCAGATATGATATACAAACCAATGAAAAACTGAACCGGGAGTGATGCCAATCACCCCAGCAAACCAAGTCACAAGCGGGACAGAACACCAACGTTTCACTGCAGGCACACTGATGATGTTACCTAGCAGGGTGACGAAACGTCTGCAATCAGACAGAACGGCTCAGCAAGCAATTCTATTACTTCATCCACAACCACGGCTACAAATCTTCTCAAAACCTTTCAGGTACGGTGGCTGCAATAGCAAGGTCACAGACGACGAATACTGCAGCGAGCAACTCATTCCCTGACACCCCAAAGCCTGTCCGCCAACTACAAGCAACAAGTCAGGAGTGCGATGGGATCACTACTTGCCCAGATGGGTGCAGTTCCAAGAACTGTCAAGAAGAGCGATACCATCCAGGACTAAGTAGCTAGCTTGATTATGACCACACACAGAGACATCCATTCCATGCACCACAATGCTCAGTATCAGTTATGTGTACCAGCTACAAGATGCACCGCAGAAATTCATCCAGCATCTTTAGACAGCACTTTCCAAAACCCACAAACACTTCCGTATAGATGGACGAGGGCAGTAGATATATGGGAACATCTCCAAATGCAAATTCCCCTCAAAGCCACTCACCATCATGATATGGAAATGTCTTGCTGATCGTTCACTGGCGCTGTGTCAAAATTCTGGAATTCCCTCCTTAATAGCAGTGCATTGGTTTCAGAAGGAAATTCGCCATCACATTCTCCATTGGTCCACTAGAGATGGGCAATATGTGGCGGCAAGTCCCAAGCAATACGTTCCATATCACTTCCATCACCCGCAACCCTTTCTCCAGGTGAAACACTTTTTTCTTCATATCCTCCCCAAACCTCCCGTCTATAACTTCAAAGTTTTTGCTCCATATTACTGATACAACAAATAAGGGAAGCATCTGGTTGCATTCCACCTTGCCAATGCCCCTCATAATCGGATTAGGCACTTGTGCTTCCTCCTCAAACTTATCTGCTGCAAAGAAAACAACCCGAGTTTATCCGACCTCTCCTTGGAGATGAACCTACTCCATCCCACGGAACACGTTGGTCAATCTTGTCTGTACGCCCTCCCCTCCCCACCTCATCATTGCAATCAAATCGTTCTATAGTGTGGTCGGTGGAAATGCAGCTGTATCCTAACGAAATTCCTGTACAGCTCCAACATCACCTCCCCGTTCTTATAAACAATGTCACGTCTGATGAAGGCAAGTATTATGTGTGTTATGGATCAGACTAAAAGCCTCAAAAAATATTCAGAAGACAGTCTAGACGTTAACTTTTTCTTATTTGAAAGCTAAATATAAGGTATTGCGTTCTAGGTGTGATTAAATTCTTCAAACCATTCGAAGTTAAACAAAACACAACTCATTTATACGCTAGAATAAAATAGAATACAATAGAATGTCATTTATTGTCACTTATACTCCAATACAGGGGTTCAGGAGTACAGTGAATTTTTGTTTTTCTTTTTACAATGGCTGCTTTTATAATCGTCGTCTTATGTACAAGTGCCTAGGTACAAATCTTCGATTCAAAGAGGAATATAAGCAATAAAACGAATGTAGCAGCATTACTTCCAGTGTCTAAAAATTAAGCAAGAAATAAAATAATTATAATAGTCCTCAAAGGATTGTTATTATAGTTCGGTAAAGAGTTTCAAATATGAGCAGGTTATCACGAGGTCTGACTGCCAGTGCCAGGCCCCAAATCAACAACTGTCCCATTCCGTTCCAACCTCCAGTCCTTTCCTCACTGGCACTCAGCTGCAACAAGGTACTTTGCATTGCATTGAGACCCGCTGTCCCTCGCACTGCTTCGTATATCATACCTCTCACGTTGCACCAGCTATCATTAACTAAAATTAAAGGAATGCTAGAAAAAGGAAAAGATTTGAATTAGCTGTCATCCTATCTACATACTTAAAGTAATAGACACAGTAACTGTAATTAATTAACAGTTCCAATATGGTAATATCCCATAAGCAAACCGTTGAAAAAGGCATAATTAGTAAACATGATTAACTCACCCACATTTCCAGCAACCCAGGAAGAAAAAAAATGAAGAGAAAACTCTGAGAGAATGTAATAGGGAGAGATGAATCGCAGCTTCCAAACCCTGTTGAGACCCCAGCAACAATTGCTGAAAACTGAAACAAAAAATTCTAGTTATGTGGGAGCTTGATCACACCCAATTAGATTACTTCTATTGTTCCAATTTGTAAAAAGACGAAGGCCTCAGAAGCTGTTTACAAATTTTCAATAGACAGCTCGGTCAATCTACCTGATAACCTCTCTTCAAAAAAAAACAAAGACAATAGGCACCTCTGAAAACCATAGTATCATCATGCCGCCCCCTCTTAAAAATGAACAACCATTGCACCAAAATTGCTTAATTTTAAAAATGTCCTTTAATCTCACGCAGTTAGTACACTACAATACACGCACATTACATGAAACTAAGCATGCAAACAGTCACTACTGTAGTCCATTTCAGTTCGTATTTTTTCCCACCACTGAATGCATCCATATCTCTTCATCAACGTCACAATAATGCATTAACAATTATGTTCTCTCGTTCTGTCACTTGTATAATTTTCAAATTGAAAGGCTGCAATAATAATCTCCATCTAAACAATGTGGAATATTTACCCTTAAATTTCACCCAGAAACTTTAAGGCTTTATGATTACTTTATACAATTGTCTCAAATTTACTGATAACATAAAATTTGAAATGGTGCAATGCCAACACCAAGCTCAAGGTGTCCTTCTCAAACATGGGACGTTTCTGTTGGTCATTGTTCAATTTTCAGGAAAAGTACCCAATATGTCTGTCTATCTTCTTGTCGTCTCCTTGCAATTGTACAGCGCCGACATCCAGATCACTGACATCAAGAACCACCTTTGAATGACTTTGCGCAATTAGGTGTGGCTAACACTGGTGCAGTAGGTAAGACAACTTTCAGCCTCTCATATGCCTTCTTAGGTTCCTCCATTCAATGAAAAATTCTGCATTTGTTCAATCCATCAGTCAATGGAGGAACCACACTGTTAAAACGTGGTATGAAGTTCTCAGGGAAACTTTGCAATAACATTTGTTTTCCATCTCATGGAGTTGACTGCCTGTCGTCAAGAACATAGGCTCGGAAACATAACTTGAGCGTTTGCAAACTCACTCCTAGTTACATTTATCACCAAGCCCTCCTCCCAAAGCCAATCAAACCATTCTGACATGGTTCAAGTGGTCTTTCTACGTGTGACTAAAGTTTAGATCAGTTGCTCATCCTACCTTTTCGACACTGTATCCCAAACGTGGTATAAAATATGAATCAGATTTTGTAACTGCATTGACTCTGGGATAGCCCACACATAATCATCTGGTATCGTCTGGTTATGTTCCCATTATTATTGGTGAGGTCAATTCCCTGGAGCTTTGCTTACGTTGTCTTGGAGCATGCATTCAATTTCGTTTTGAATCGATGCTAACTTTGGATGTTTAAGTTGATAAGAATGTTGCTTAATTGGAACAACATTTTCCATATCTACATCGTACATAATTTGATTAATATTTCCCAGCTTATTCCCGTATATCTACCGTAATGACTCCTTATAGTCATTTTGATTTTGCTCTGCAAGGTAACTCAATAATTTATCACGTCTTTTCAGAACTGTCCATGCCTTTAATTTGAGGAATGCCCAATTCAGAATCTGAGTTGTTTTCCTTCCCTATCAAAATACCTTTTTAGGATATTCACATGATATACTCTGTGAGATTTCTTTCTATCTGGGTTTGTTATCAAATAGTTCATCTCGTTCAGTTTCCTTTCAATTTGATAAAGCCTACTAAATTGTGCCTTTAAAGTTTCACCGACTTCTGGAAGTGACAATAGAACTTTATATACACTAGTGAAACTGTAATGTTTGATTTCTTGTCTGTTTCCTGTTTCATCACATGCCACGCTACATTTAAATGGTCTCTAGATAGTTCATCCACTCTATTTAATCTTTCCCTAAAATTTGACGCAGGATCCAATGTGTGGTCTCTGAACTCTGACTTATCAATTTCTTCTTAATTACTTTCAGTGGCCCTCTCATTTTATGCCCAAAACCAAATTCAAACAGTTTAAATTTGGTAGATTCATTATGTGCATTCTTAATTGCGAAAAAAATGCAAATGGAATTCTTATGTTCCAAGCCTCTAGATAGACTTGAATGTAAATTCTTTACAGCTTAATCCCACCGATCTAATGCCACATGCGATTTTGAATCATCTGTAATGGATCTGAATTATTTTCGTACTCACCTTGCCATAAATTCCTTGAATGATTTTGATGCAAAATAAGACCTTAATGTTATTGCATCTCTGTCTTTGCAAACGCGTCTTTTCTTTAAAGGTGAGTCCATTTCTCTTCAAACATCCTTCAAAAACATTTAGAAGGGTAAATTGAGGTCATTCGTTCCCCTGAATAACACGTTCCATTCTCTTGTGTTAAGGTTGAAACGTGTATAAAATGTATCAGTAGGTATGTACCAAATTCATTCAAATTTGTTGCACCTCCCAAATTGCCAAGTGGGCATTTAGGAGTGAAACATATTTCTGAGAGACCGGCGTCACATATAAATCAGATGATGTAAGGATGGCAGATTAGGTACCCAAAAAAAAGTGGATTATATGTTCTCTCCATCCATTAGACTATTGGAATGTGTTTCAAATTTCACCATTAGCTGTGATGACGTTCAAAGACATGTTGCCAGAAGATGGCCCTGGATTGAAAATTCCAGTGATAGTCGTACCACTCCAATATCAGTCACTATACTATGAACCTTAGCAGACTTTTCTCATGAGTAAGGAATCCACTCGAGTTCCAAAATATTTTGTGTTTTTGTTTTCCTTTTGGAATTATTTCACCATTTCATCAATCAACTCCTCTTCTTTGTTGTCCACGTGTAATCATAGGTGGCAAAACCACAGAAGGGTTATGCACAATTCGAGGATGTAGAGGTGCTGAAGTCCAATTGCCTGAGAACTGCTTATTACTACTTAGTTGCTGCAAACGTGATCTGAATTGATCCATGAAAGAGTAAACGTGCAGCCTGGCAAGGTACATCCATGGCTGTGCCTGAAGCTAACTTCTCTCTCTGTAATTTGCGCCCCTCTTGACTGTGCGTCTCCACAGTCCCTTACACATTTATTTCGAGTTGTGAATAAAGCTGCTTACGGCGTTGCTTTCTTCGTGCGGCACCGTGTCTTATTTCAGATTATGACCGTTATGCACCTTACGGGCGTCGGGGGGGGGTGGAGCGGGAGTGAAATTCTGAGAAATGGTAGAGACATAGTCACTCTGCCCGCTCCAAACTAGCCTGCCGCACAGGTTCACCCAGAATCACTGGGTCCACAGTCAATGACACTCTACTACCTCTCTGATGTTTCAACAGGTGTTTAATATGCAGCACTTTCCAAACGCAGTCGTTTCCATCTAGAAGGTCAACGGCCGAAGATACATGTGAATTCCACCGCCCTGCATGTTCCCCTCAGAAACACTCATCACCTTGACTTGGAAATATGTTGGCTATTCTTTCAGTGTCCTCAAAATGTTGGAAGTCCCACTGTATAAGTTTACTGTTGGGTGACAAATGCCGGGATGGCCTGCACTGCCCATTACCTATGAATGAGTAGTAATCAACAATTAATAGAGACATTCATGTGTTGGTTTCAGAGGATCTAATCTGTTGCAAGACATTCCACCTTCCTGCTCCCCCATGACTACTGCCCGTCTTGTTGCCTACTACTGAAGGATTTGCTATTGTTCTGCTCTGCTTCACTTTCGGGACTCGACTGTGAAACTGGTTAGTTGTTACAAGCAGTCAAACATGAATGTAAGAAACAAGGATGCTTGCAATGGGCGAGGACTGCACAGTCTTCGAGCTGACGTTTACTGAACCATATCTAACGATATGAGCAACTAAGCAGAAAACACCAACGCTTTCTTTTTTTCTCTCTATTCCTCCCTGCTATTTTGAAAACCGATTTCTCCCTCTCTTGTCATACATCTCACTCTCTTATAAGTTAGGAATAAATTAATAATGCCCACATCCAACGAGTGAATTTTTAAAAATCAGAATAGACTGTTAGATGGTAGTGGAGTGGAAGGCGAAGTCCCTCGAGGCATGATCGATAAGCTCTCAATTATTAGACTTTTAATAACGATAATATTTAAGTATTTATTTTAATATAATGTAAATAAACCAGAAATTTAGCAGAATTTTCAAGGGTCTTCGAACCCTGCCCAGGAAGATCATTAAATTTGAATTCAATTTAATTACTGTGGGATCGAGAATCCACTGTTTATAAATTTCTGTTTCTGGTGTCCCCGCTATCTTTTAATCCAGCTAGGTAGAGAGAGAAAACGAGCACATAATAGAGAGTGAAACCGAAAGAAAGAAAGAAAGAAAGAAAGAAAGAAAGAAAATTTCCTGCTAAATTCTATCAACAACTCGTCTCTGTCAAATTATTGGAATCAAACCCAGGACCTGAACGTGTCACTTTATTTTGCAATAACTCTGTGCAAAGCACCATAACATCATAATCATTACCCCCGCCTCCAAAAACAAAACTACAGCAAATAGGGAAGAACTTAATCTATTTCTGCCAATCATTTACTTTTCACTATTTTTACATCTGCGCAGAGATGTCATAAAGGATCATTCCACCACCCTGACAGGTTGGGTGAATGATGTGATCAGGGTCCGGTCTAACCCCATGGAGGAATGGATTCGCGATGTGAGCAACATGATAGATTGACAGCGACGTGTACATTGCTCGAAAAAAAAATCGCAATGCCTGTGCAGTGATGTAGGGCGGCCAGCAGAGGGCGCCATTGTATAACTTTAAACGCTAGACGGGCAGAGAGAAACTGAAGCGCTGAAATTTTGATCATCACGTTTTATTTCATTTATTCAAAACATTTTGCATTTCAGACAGAACTGGTCAGACAGTGACACACACACACACACACACACACACACACACACACATAGGAAACGCACAGATATGCTCTCCATCCCCTTGGCAAAAGAGAAATCTGACAGAGTGTGGGTGCCATTGGGAATGTTTTGGCCCTTTGACCTTAACCTCTCCCAGAAATACCCAGGTGGAATCAAACCTTAGGACTAGGGTCTGTCCCTCAGGGCACAGCAGAAGTGTGAAAAAAAACACCATTGAGAGAAAGATAGAGCTGGGTCCCACTGCAATGCTGAATGCCACCTCCATTCTCTACATGTCCTTCGTCAAATCTGTCTAAGTTTGTTTGATCTTTCCCCCTTTCTTACTTACCTGCCTGTCCATATCTGCATTTTTCGATCTATATCTCTCTCAAAATCTATCTCTCTCTCTCTGTCTCTTTATCTCTCTCCTGCACCCCCTCAATCCCAACACTTTCTTTCCATCTCTTTCTCTCTCCACGTTGGTTCCCTCCTACCTCAGTTGTTACTGCATTTCTCTTTCATTCTCCGTCTCTTTAATTGCATTTCTCCGGGTCTTGTTTCCTTTCTATTTCTTCACTTTTCTCTACCTACTTCTTTATTTCTCTTTTATCGTCTCCCAGTCTCTGGCTCTTTCATCCTTCCTTTCTGTCTGTCTGAACTTTATTTACCTGTCTTTCTTAATTCCTGGTATCTTTATATGTCTCGCCTATTTCTTTGTCTCCCTTTCTTTCTACGTCTATCTTTTCCCCTGGACCTTTTTTCACGGTCTCTCCTTTCCTTGTAATGTTTCCCGGTCTCTTTTAGTCTCCAGACACATTTCTCCCTCCGTCTTTTTACCTGTCTATTTTGTTTTCTCTCCCGAATCGTACGAGGTATTTCTGCTCCCGGCCCAATTGTGCCATACAATTTAGAAGAATGCGAGATGATTTCACATGAAAGATATAAGATTCTTTAGTGCTTTGACGCGGTAAATGCTGAGAAGGTATTTCCCATCATGGCGAATCGACGATCAAAAACCCAAAATCGAGAAACGCCAAATTAAGACTGAGATATGGAAGACATTCTTGTGTCAGAGAGTTGTGAATATTTAGAACAACATGCCAGAGAGAATTTAGGGATCAGTGTCGTTGTGTATATTTAAGATTGAGATTTTTTGATCATTTGGGAAATGAATGGTTGCAGAGAAAGTGCCGGGAAGTTGGTGTGAGAAATAGTGGAACAACTATGATCCTGTTGAATAACAAAGCAGACTTGAGGGGTTGAATTGACAACTATTTTGCCTATCTGTTACGGCCTTTAATTCAGCTGATATAGCAATTGAACCTTCAGTGTTGACATCAATCTGCATCTGAGAAAAGCCACTCAGCCGATGAACTAACCAGACCCAATCCAATACAACAGCAATGATATGAAGATGGATAGTTGAAAAAAAAAGTTCAGAAACGGTGATATATGTGTGGAGGGCAAGGTGTGGCCGGGGACACTAACGAGAAACAGAAAAGGAGAGATTTTTAAAGATGTTAGCTAAAATTTGTAGCTCGGGATGTGGATGCAATTGTTCGTTGGCTCGCCGAGTCAGTTGTTCTGTGGCGTGCGGACGTTTCGTTACCGTTCTAGACAAAATCATCGGTGCGACCTTAGATCAATGAAGGAGATGTTGTGGAAAAAAGCAAGGATGAAGAAAGTGAGACAGAGAGAATGAGATCCAAAGAAAGACTCGGAGCGAAAGAGAGTAAACAGGTACAGGCAGCGAGACAGAGACAGGCAGATAGATAGAGACAAGGGCTGGGAGAGCTGCTGGGAAGTTGACAAAGTAGGAAAAATGCAACATTAATGAAACTAATGATCGGCAACTTCCAGAATTCTATGATGTGCCAGAGGGTTTGACAGACATGTAACAAATAAAAGCCGTCACCATTTTAAATGTGGTGACAAGGCAGCCAATTTGCACACTGTCAGCTCCCAAAGTTAGCAGGAAAGTAACAGCTAATGTGGTCACGCAGTACTTATTGGTGCCAGAGCACTGGTGGTAAATCTATATGTCGGCTTCCAAGAAATAGTCGAGATTGGGAAGGTTAACATAGAACATAGAACATAGAACATAAAACATTACAGCGCAGTACAGGCCCTTCAGCCCTTGATGTTGCGCGGACCTGTGAAACCAATCTGAAGCCCATCTAACCTATGCTATTCCATCATCATCCATATGTTTACCCAGCAACCATTTAAATGCCCTTAAAGTTGGCGAGTCTACAACTGCTGCAGGCAAGGCATTCCATGCCCTGACTACTCTCTGAGTAAAGAATCTACCTCTGACATCTGTCCTATATCTATCACCCCTCAATTTAAAGCTATGTCCCCTCGTGCTAGCCGTCACCATCCGAGGAAAAAGGCTCTCACTGTCCACCCTATCTAATCCTCTGATCATCTTGTATGTCTCTATTAAGTAACTGGCAGAGATACACCAATGGGAACAGAGAGAAAGCTGAGTTGAATAATGAGGAAAATTGCTGTCAAGACTGGCTAACTCCAACCTGACATGCGAAGGGGAGCGGGAATCACACACTGACTGCGCCATGTAAAGTTGGAAGTAGATATGTAATTGAGAGGAAAGTTACAGCAGAATTATTGGAGAAAGGGAAAAGACGGTTTTGGCTTAATATCCCAGCCTCGTTCAAAGACACAAATGTATTATTCTCTGCAGAATTGCAACGAGGGCAAACAATGTTGTTGCTTTCCCCATGCCAATGATGGCCTGAACAAACAGCAGAAATTCTCAAAAAAGGTATTATTTTAAAACTTGTTTTGCGCTTCATAGCGCTGAGGTGAAGGTATGGGATAAGAGCAAAACTCTCTTAGACCAAAGGTAAGGTTGTGTCCATGTCACCACAACAGCCTTCGGTAGCTTGCCTTTTATTGTTACGTAGTTAACATTATCCTAGTGATAAGAATCAAATGGATGCTATTCTTTCCTCCGGGATATACAAGCAGGCTAAAATCGGTAGAAATGTTTCCATTTTACGGATTTGAGGTTCAAAGATCTGATGATATTTGACAGTCGATTGTTTGGTTAAATATTTTCCTCTAACACGGACCCTGACTCACCACAAGGTTCCATTCAATTTCCCAGAGGTCAGCGAAGGCTGCATTTTCTCACAGTAAAGACTGGAAAGTATTCAACATTCCATTGAGTGTTTGTATGTTCAATTCACAACTGAGACTACACAGATCGATCTTTCCTCAGTATAGGAATTTTACTATTGCAGACAATACACAGGCTGCACTCTAAATATGCAGTGTCTAAGTATCATTCGCCCACGATGTAGACATTGTATTACTGTGTCCAATGCATTGACTGTAAACTGACGTGTCCAAACTCATCCAGCTCAAACTGTAGACATTGCATTTCTGTGGTGTTGTATTAATAATGACAATATCCACATTCTTCACTGCTGCAAATCCAAATAATAGATATCCTACGCTGTAGCCATTGCATTACTGTATACCATGCATAGCGGGCACATTTCTGAGAGTCCAAATATCAGTTTGTTCCACTTGCAGTCGTCGTATTACTGCGGAAATTTTATAATTGTGGACAATGTACAGACTACAATCAGTTAAGAGTCTAAATATCGGTTGCCCCACACTGAAGACGTTGTATCACTGAAGACTGTCTTCAGTAATAGACGTACAAAGTATCCCAAGAATCCAAATATAATCTGTGCACATCAGCATGTGTGTGTGTGGGTGTCACTGTGCGTGTGTCAGAGTGATTGTGCCTTCGTATGTATGGAAGTGTTAGTTTGTGAATGCATGTGTGAGAGAGATCGTATGGACATGTGTATTGAGTGATGGTTTCTATGTGTTTGTATGAGTGTGAGTGCGTGTTTGTGTATATATATGAGGATGAGGTGTGTGTGTGTGTGTGTGTGTGCACGCACCTGTGTAGAAGGTGAAACTATGCTGAGGTTAAGCATCTTTAATATCCCCTGACAGGTATGTAGGAATGAAGCACATCCCTTCATTCATCTTTCAATCCTATGTAGAAATCCGAGATTCAGAGTCGTGCAGTCCTAGAGCTCAGACACAGGCATCGGCCCAAACTGGTCCATGCCAACCAAAATGTCTTCCATGCTAAAAGCATTTCCCTGCAATTGACCCACATCCTTCTGTACAATTTTTATTCATTTAATTATCAAAATGCCTTGTCAAAGTTGTTACTGTAACCACCTCAACTACTTCTGCGAGCAGTTTGATCCATATGCATACAGCTATCTGTGTAAAAAAGCTCCCCCTCAGGTTCACATTTATTCTTTCCTGTCTTACCTTAACCTTACATTCTCCAGTCCTCAATTCCATAACTCTGGGAAATAGATTGAGTGCACTGACCGTATCCATGCCTCTGTTTGTCCCACCCTGGCCTCAGACTCCGACACTCGAAAGAAAATAATTCCTAGCTTCTCCAATCTTTCCCTATAGCTCAGTCCCTTTCGTTCTGGCAACATCCTATTAAATTTATTTTGCACTCTTTATAGTTAAAGAAAAAAACGTCTATCCTATAGCAAGGTGACAAAGACTGTACACATTATTCCAAGTGCAGCCTCACCAACGTTCTGTATAATTGCAGCATAACTTCCAAACTTGTATACTCAGCGCCCTGACTGACGGAGGTCAGTGCGCCAAAAGCTTTCTTTATTGTGCTGTTTACCTGTGACTCGACTTTCAGAGAACCGTGGACCCGAACTCCAAGGCTCCACTACACTTCTTAAGGGCTTAACATTCACTATGAAACTCCTACCTTGATTTGCCTTTCCAAAATGCAACACCTCACACTTATGTATAGGTCAAGGAGGCAGGAATGAAGCCAGTAAAAGTGACTGTAGGTGGAGAGTTAGGATGGGGGCTGGTCAGTCAAGGGAAGACGGACAGGTCAAGGAGGCGGGAATGAGGCTGGTAAGTATGACGTGGGGGTGGGAGTGGGGGTTGGCCAGTGAGGTGAGAGGAGTGGATAGGTGTGAGATAGGGTTGGTCAAGGAGGTGGGGACGGTCTGGCTGGTTTTGGGATGAGGTCGGGGGTGGGCGAGATTTTGAAGCTTGCGAAGTCCACATTGAGATCATTAAGCTGCAGGATTCCCAAGCGAAATATGAGGTGCTGTTCCTGCAATCTTCGGGTGGCATCGTTGTGGCACTGGAGCAGGCTCAGTATGGACATGTCGTCCAATGAGTGGGAGGGGATGTTGAAGTGGTTCGCGACTGAGAGGCACAGTTGTTTGTTGCGAACTGAGCATAGGTGTTCCACAAAGTGGTCTCCAAGCCTTCACTTGGTTTCCCCTGTGTAGAAGAGGCCACATCGGGAACAGCGGATACAATATACCACATTAGCAGGTGAACAATTGTTTAATGTAGAAGGTTTTCTTGGGGCCTGGGATGGGGGTGAGAGGGGAGGTGTAAGGGCAGGTGTAGCACTTCCTGCAGTAGCAGGAAAAAGTGCCAGGGATAGTGGGGCGAGTGGGGAGTGTGGAGCAGACATGGGAGAAAGCGATCCCTCCAGAATGCAGACAAGGTGGGAAGGGAAAAATGGCCTTGGTAGTGGGGTCAGATTACAGATGGCAGAAGAGCCAAAGGATGATGTAATGAATCCGGAGGTTGGTGGGGTAGTACATGAGGACGAGGGGCATTCAGTTTTTATTGTTACTGCAGGGAGGGGTTTGAGGGATGAGTTGCGGAAAACATGAGAGATGCGGTCAAGGGCATTTTCGACCACTGTGGAGGGGCAGTTGCGGTCCTTGAAAAACGAGTACATCTGGAATGTCCGGTAGTGGAATGCTTCATTTCGGGAGCAGATGCAGCGGAGGCAAAGAAATTGGGAATAGGGGATGGCATTCTTGCAGGAAGGTAGGTGAGTGGTGGTGTATTCTAGATAGCTGTGGCAGTCGGTAGGCTTGAAATTTCCAGATGGTTTCCAGGTGGTTGCCAGAGATGGAAACGGAGAGATCCAACAAGTAGTGAGAGTTATCAGAGATGGTCCAGGTGAACATAAGGTTGGGGTGGAGGCTGTTAATAAAGTGAATTAACTGTTCAAACTCATCGTGCGAGCACAAGGCGGTGCCGATACAGTCATCAATATAACAGAGGAAGAGTTTGGGAATAGGGCCAGTGTAGCTGCAGAAGAGGCACTGTTCACGTATCCTACAAAGAGGCAGGCATAACTTGGGCCCATGCGGGTAGCCATGGCCACCCCCTTTGTCAGTAGGTAGTGGGAGGGGTTGAAGGAGAAGTTGTTATGGGTGAGGATGAGTTCAGCTAAAGGGATAAGGGTGTCAGTGGAGGGGGATTGGTCGGGCCTGCGGGAGATGAAGAAGTGGAGGGCCTTTAGGCCATGAATGCAACTGTATAGTGTCTGGACGTCCATGGTGAAGATGAGGTGTTTGGGACCAGGGAATCGGAAGTTTTGGTGGAGGTGGGGGGCGTGTGTGGTGTCACGGACATGGGTGGGGAGTTATTGAACCAGGGGGTAGAAAATGGAGTCGAGTTACGTGGAGATGAGTTCGGTGGGGCAGGAGCAGGCAGAGACAATGGGTCGATCAGAGCAGTCGGGTTTGTGGTTAAATGTATGCATAATTATCGCTGAGAAAATTCTAAAGTAGCTTACCCAGCACAGATGTTAGACTTATTACTGTATAGTTTGCAGGCTTTTCTTTACAGCACTTTGTGAATATGGGCACAACATTTACTACCCTCCAGTCTTCGGAGTCCTCACCCATGGCTAACAATGACACATATATATCAGCCAGGGCCCCCGCAATTTGTTCTCTAGCCTCTTGCAGGGTTCTTGGATATAACTTGTCACGGAAAGGAGGATTATCTAACTTCGTACATTCTAATACTTCCAACACCTCCTCTACTCTGATAGAAACTGACCGAGTATATCACCATTAATGTCTCCAAGTTCCCAAGTCTTCGTGTCTTTCTCCATGGTAAAGTCAGAGGAGAAAAATTCATGTAGGACCTTGTCCATCACCTACTACTCCAAAGAGATATGACCTCTTTGGTCCTTGAAGGGTCCTTTTCTCTCAGTAGCTATTCTGTTTTTTTTTCCTTTAAATAATCTCTTTGAATTCACCCTAACCTTCTCAGCCAAAGCTATGCCATGACCCCATTTTGCCCTCCTGATTTCCTTCTTCAATAAGCTCCTGTAACCCCTTGGACTTCCAGCGATTGCCTTGATTCCAGATGCCTGTACCTAAGCCATTCCTCCTTCTTTGTTCTGGTCAAGCCACAATATCTCTTGTCATCCAGTTGTCACAACTTCTGACAACCTTGACCTTCACCCTCAAAAGAACATTTAGAACTTGAACTCTAGTTTTCAAACTTTTAAATGCCTCATACTTGCCGGAAGTCCCTTTGCCTGCAAACAAACTATTCCAATTAACTCCTCCAAGCGCCTGTCTACTGCCAGCAAAATTTACGACATGAACCTGACGACTAGCTTTGTCCCTCTCCATAACTATTTTAAAATTAATAGAGGTTTGGTCACTGGTACCAAACTGTCCCCCGACTGTCACCTCAGTCACCTGTCCTCCTTATTTCCCAAAAGAAGGTCGGGTATTGCCCCTTTCCGAGGAGGACCCTCTATATACTGCTTGACGAAACTTCCCTGACAACATTTAGCAAATTCCACACAATCCATGTCCGTTACACTATGGCAGTTCCAGTCTATGTTTAGAAAATTAAGATCCCCCCTGTGTGACAACTCTATTTCTCTTGTAAGCCGTCCCAGTCTCCCTGCATATTTGCTCCTTTAATTCCGGCTGACTATTTTGGGGCTTAAAGTGCAACCCCCATTAGTCCATCACCCACTTCTTATTTCATATCTCCACCCACAAAGCATCACTGAATGATTCGTAAGTGCTTTTCACCTCTGACAACTGCTGCAATTGTACCCTTAAAAAACAATGCAACTCTCGCTCCCCTCTTTCTTTCGTTTCTGTCCCATCTACAGCACCTGCACCCTAGATCATTAAGTTGAAAGTCCTGTCCCCCTCACAGCCAATTTTCTACAATGTTTATAATATCCCAGTCTCATGTATTTATTCATGCTGTGCATTCATCAACATTACCTGTCATCCCTCTTTCTTTGAATTAGATGCAAGTTATCCAGCCAGATTTCCCCGCTAACTGTCCTTTTCCACCTGAACTTTCTTTTCAACTTGCTAGTTCTCATGAACGTTTCTCTTTCCAGCCTCGCAATTGCCTCCCCGCTTTTGAGGGTCACATCTCCCTGCTAATCCAGTTTCCAAACCCTCCCTTGTGGAACAAGCAAATCTGCCCACCAGTATATGGGTCCCCCCCCCCCCCAGTTCAAATGCATCCTGTCCCTCTTGAACAGTTCACCTCTGCCCCATAAAATATCTCAATGATCCACGAACCTGAATCCCTGTCCCAAGCATCAATCCCTTAGCCACACACTCATCTGCCATATCCTTCTCTTCTTACCCTCTGTATCAAGTGGCACTGGAAGTAATCCGGAGATTACCACTGTCGAGTTCCTGGTTTTTAACTTTACTCTTTCCTAGCTCTCTATAATTACTCCGCAGGACGTCTCCCTTATTTCTATCTGTGTCATTTGTGTCAACGTGCACAATGCCTTCTGACTGCTCATCCTCTCCCTTGAGAACATTCTGCAGCTGCTCCGATGCATCCTGGACACTGGCACCCGGAGAGCAAAGCACACCATCTAGGATTCCCGTTTGTGGTCACAGAGTTTCTTGTCTGTCTCCGTAGCTATGAAGTCCCCTGTCACTAATGTCCTGTTTACCTTTGCCCTTTCCTGTTGTTCCTCAGAGCCAGTCATGGTATCACTGACTTTGCTACTGCTGCTTTTCACTGGTCAGTCATTCCCTGCCAACACTATCAAAAACAATATGCTTGTTTTAAAGGGGAATGGCCACAGGGGCTTCCTGCAATTTTTGCCTACTGGCTTCTGCTTTCCTGCTGGTCAGTCAGCTACTGTCTGTTTGCACCTTAAATTAGCCCGCCTCTCTAAAACTCTTATCTATGATGTGCTCAGCATCTCGGATGTTCCTGACTGCATCCACCTCCAGCCCCAACTCCCTCACATGGTGTCCCTGGAGCTGCAGATGGGTGCATTACTTACAGGTATAGTGATCAGGGATGACGAAAGTCTTCCTGAGCTCCCACATCCTGCAGGCGAAGCATTCCACTATCCTACCTACCCTCTCAAAAGCTCTAAACTAAAGTGGGAAGTTAAACGGACTTTACCTGAGCTTACCTGTATTTTTTGATGAGCCAATGCTCTTTAGCCATGGCCTTGCTTCTCACTCTGCTACCAACAATTTTTTCAGTAATATGACTCTCTCCCCTTGTTTGTTTAGAGAAGTGAGGAACGGAAACACTACAGTGATTTATTGTTTGAAGTTTAAGCACTCCTTGAAACCAAAACCAAGTTGATCCACTCTTCAGTGCAGGTGACTGCTTCCAGGCTGTAATCTATGCTCCAAAGTGATACTTCTCCCTCTCAGTCGCGCTCTACTGGACTCATTATGCAAGCCTCCTTGCTATCATTGTTATTTTAACTTCAGTAAAACTTCTGTTCATTTGTGTAACACACGTCTAAGGGACGTTCGATTGATCCCAGAGATGAGGGTTTGTCTTATGAAGAGAGACTGAGCAGTTTAAAATTGTACTCTCTTTGGAATTTTGAAAAATGAGGGGAAACTGCTTGAGATGTATAAAATGCAAAAAGGAGTTGAAAATGTCGAAGTCGAGAAGGTGTCATAGTTTCAGGACAAGGATTGGCAGACTTAAGCAGAGATGAGGAGAAATTTCTTCCCTCCTGAATTTGTGAAATTCATGTTATATATTGCAGTGAATGTCTGGAAATGAGTAACTTTTTTCTAGGAGACAGTCAGATTTTTAATTAGTAACGAGTTGAAGAGAGCCAGCAGCAAAGTGGAGTTGAGAGCGAGGTGAGATCAGCAATGATTGCATTAAATTTTGTGGCAGTCCTGAGGGGCTGAATGGTCCAGTCCTGCTAATATTTCTTGCGTTTTTAATGAAGGGTATGATTCAGTGAAGTTGTGTGAAACTGAGGCATTGTGCTGTCGTTGTAGAGTGACATAGGAGGAAGAGTGTAGGACAGACAAAAAGTCAAATTCACAGAGAGGAGAAGAGAGAGAGAGAGAAAGAGACGGACAGACAGGCAGAAAGAGACAGTCAGGAAGAAAGAGAAACAAAAAGAAAAATAGGCACAGATCGATCGAGAAAGAGACAGAGTAAGAAATGAATATAAAATGGAAAGAGACGTATAAGTGAGTAAGGAAGAGAAAAACAGTGAGACAAAGAGAGAGGACGAGGGGAAGACGAGGAAAGTCAGAATTCCAGAGACACAGACAGGTTTCAGAGAGAGAATAAAACATAGAAAACAGAAGAAGCATAGAACAGTTCAGTACAGTCGAGGCGCTTAGGCCCACGATGTTGTGCTGAACTATTATCCTACCTTAAGATCAAATATCCCTGCATACCCTATATTTTACGATCATCCATTTGCCTATCCGACAGTCACTTAAATGTCCCGAATGTGTCTGACTCCACGGCCACCGCTGGCAGCGCATTCTAAACACCGACCTTGTCTGTGTAAAGAACCTACCTCTGACATCTCCCCTATACGTTCCTCCAATCCCCTTAAAATTATGTCCCCTCAGAAAACTCATTTCCTCGCCGGGAAAAAGTCTCTGGCTATCCACTTTATCTATGCCTCTCGTCATCTTGTACACCCCTATCAAGTCACCTCTTATCCTTCTTCACTCCAATGAGAAAAGCTCCAGCTTCCTCAACCTTTCCTCATAAGACCTGCCCTTCAGTCCAGGAAGCATCCTGCTAAATCTCCTCTGCAGCCTCCCGAAAGCTTTCACATTCTTCCTATGATGAGGCGACCAGAACTGAGCATAATATTCCCAAGTGTGGTCAAACCACTGTTTTATCGTGCTGCAGCATAATATCGCGGCTTTTAAACTCAAGTCCCCTGCCAATGAAAGCCAACACACCATACGCCTTCTTAACAACCCTATCAACTTGGGTAGCAACTTTGACGCATCTATGGACGTGGACCCCAAGAGAACAGTCAAGAATCGTACCATTAACCCTGTACTCTGCATTCAAATTCGACCTTCAAAAATGAATCACTTCACACTTTTCCTGGTTGAATTCCATCAGCCACATCTTTGCCCAGCTCTGCATTCTGTCAATGTCCCGTTACAATCTATAACAGCCCTCCACACTATCCAAAACCCCACCAGCCTTTGTGTCATCGGAAACCTTACTAACCCACCCTTCCACTCCCTCTTCCAAGTCATTTATAAAGATCACAAAGGGCAGACGTCCCAGAACAGACCCTTGCGTAGCACCAATGGTCATGGAGTTCCAGGCTGAATGCTTTCCATGTACTACCACTCTCTGTCTTCTACTGGGCAGTCAATTCTGTATCCAGACAGCCAAATTTCTCTGAATCCCATGCCTTCTTACCTTCTGAATGAGCCTACCATGGGGAACCTTATAAAATGCCTTGCTAAAATCCATATACACCACATCCACTGCTCGACCTTCATCAATGTGTTTTGTCACATTCTCAAGGAATTCAATAAAAATTTGTGAGACTTGACTTGCCCCTCACAAAGCCATTCTGACTATTATTATCTCTCAGAATCCTCTCCAATAATTTGCCTGCCAAAAGTAAGACTGACTGGTCTGTGGTTCCCAGGATTATCCCTATTCCTTTTCTTTAATAAGGGATTAACATTTGAGTCCCTCAAAGCATTTGATACCACTCCAGTGTACAGTAAGAATGCAAAGATCATCCGCAAAGGAGCAGCAAAGTCATCCCTGACTTCCCGTAGCAACCTTGGGTACATACCATCTGGTTCAGGGAACTTATCTATCCTCAAGTCTTTCAATATTTCTAGAATATGCTCCTTCCCAATATTGACCTGTTCGTCCATATCAGCCTGTTTCACACTATCTTCATAAATGACAACGTCTCTCTCACTTGTGAAAATTGAAGTAATGTACCCATTAAGGACCTACCCTAACTCCTCAAACTCTACAAACAAGTTCGCTCCACTTTCACTGATCGGCCCTACTCTCATTCTGGCCATCCTCTGTTTCTCACATAAATATAGAACACCGTGGGATTTTCTTTCATCCTACTACTCAAGGCTTTTTCATACACCCTTCTAGCTCTCCTGAGTTCATTCTTCAGTTTCTTCCGAACTACCTTGTAACCCTCTAGAGCCCTGTCTAATCCTTGCTTCCTCAACCTTAAGTAAGCTTCATTCTTCCTTTTGACTAAATGTTCCACAATCCAGCACTCGCAGCAAGTTCTGCCTAAACAGCCTCCACATTTCTGTAGTTCATTTCCCTGATAATATCTGTTCCCAATTTATGTTCTGCAGTTCTTTCTTAATAGCATTTTAATTCCACCTCCCCCAATTAAATACTCTCCCATACTGTCTGTTCCTATCCCTCTCAATGATGATAGTGAAGGTCAGGGAGGTCTGATCACTATCAAAAATGTTCTCCCACCAAGAGGTCTTAAACCTGGCCTGGTTCGTTGCCAAGCACTAAATCCAATATGGCCTCCCCTCAAGTCGGCCTATCCACATATTGAGTCGGAAATCCTTTCTGGATACGCCTGACAAAATCTGCTCCATCCAAACTATTTGCTCTTAAACGTTCCAGTTGATGTTAGGGAAGTTGAAGTCACCCATGACACCAACCCTATTACTTCTTCACCTTTCCAAAATCTGTCTCCGAATCTGTTCCTCAGTATCTCTGTTGCACTTGGTGGGGGGGGGGGGCTACAGAAAACTCCCAATAAAGTGACTGCTACTTTCCTATTTCTGATTTCCAGCCATACTGACTCAGCAGACAAACCCTCATTGACGATTTCCCTTTCTGCAGTTGTTACCATCCTGATTAGAAATGCCACTCTCCCACCTCTTTTAACTCTCTTCCTATTTCTTTTGAAACATCTAAACCCCAGAGCATCCAACAGCCATACAAGTCTCTGTAATGGCAACAACATCGTAGCTCCAAGTACTGATACATGTTCTAAGTTCGTCACTCATTTTCCTGCTACTTCTCGTGTTGAAATAGACACACTTCAACCCATCGCACTGACTGCAACTTTGCCCTATCAACGAACTGTCCTTTCTCAAAGACTTCCTGCATGTTGTATCTGCCGCTGTCCACTGGCTTACCAATCCTTTGATTCGTAGCTGCGGTTCCCAACCCGCTGCCAACTAGTTTAAACCGTCCCCAAGAACACTAGCAAAACCTCCCACCCAGGATATTGGTGCCCCTCCAGTTCAGGTGCAACCCATCCCTCTTCTACAGGTCCCAACTTCGCTGGAAGTTATCACAGTGATTCACATACCTGAAGCCCTCCGTCCAACACCAGCTCTGTAGCCACGTGTTCAGCTGCACTCAATGTCTATATCCAGCCTCACTACCCGTGGCACTGGTAGTAAATCTAAAATTACTACGCAGCTCGTCCTGCCTTTTACCTTAAAACCTAGCTCCCTATATTCACTTTTCAGATCCTCATACCTTTGCTTAACATGCTAACGGAACTGATATGTACCACAACTTCTGGCTGCTCACCCTGCTCCTTAAGAATCCTGGAGACTGGATCCAAGACATCCCTGACCCTGGCACCTGGGAGGCAACATACCATCCAGGAGTCTAGTTTGCGACCACAGGATCTCTTGTCTGTTTCCATAACCATTAAATCTCCTACCACTATCGCTCTCCTATTCTCCCCAATTCCCTTCTGAACCACAGCATCAGGCTCAGTGCCAGAAACCTGGCCACTATGACATTTTCCCGGTAGGTCGTCGCCCTAACAGTATCCAAGGCAGTATACTTATTATTGAGTGGAATGGCCACAGGGGATCCCTGCACTATCTGCCTGTTCCAGTTCCTTCTCCAAACGGTCACCCAGCTACCGTTATCCCGTAACTTGGGTGTGACAACCTCCCTATAATTCCTGTCTATACCTGAAGGCTTATCCCTTAGCCTACCAAATGATCCGGAGTTCATTCCGCTGCAGCTCCCGTTCCCTAAAGCTGTTTGTGAGGAGTTGGAGTCGGGTGCAGTTCTCACAGGTGAATTCAAAAGGGACACTAGTAGCTACGCCTACCTCCTACACCCTACAAGAGGAGCATGTTGCTGCCCTCGCTTCCATCCCCACTACTCTAGATTACCGGAAGAGATTGAGAGGGAGGAGGAAAAAAGTCTTACCTTACTGGCCCTTCAAACAGACTTTTTTTTTTGCTTAGAGGACGAGGATGGTTGGGAGACACTATATATTTGATGTTTCAGGTTTAGCTGCTGGCTGAAATTAATTGTCATTTTAAGAACGTGTTGGACTCGATTACTTTAGGGTATCTGGTCAGCATTTTCGAGTTGGAACAACGAGTCTCTTTTCATGTTGTCCAACTCTATGACTCAATAAAAAAAACACATAGATTAAAGCAGCAGTGACAGTGTAGATCTGAATATCATTAAATGACATAAATCAGGAAGAAATGATAAACCATAACTGTTCAGACTGGAGGAGTCGATGGTAATATTCATCGGGGATTAGGATTAATTTAGGTTCTCCTGACATTGCCCTTAGAGCTTTAGATTAATATTTCCAGTAGGGCTGGATGTCCTGCATCCAATCAATGAATGCAGACCTGCCATGATTCATGGGAAGGCATGTGAATTATGCTTTATGAATCATTTATGGCAAAGAAACGATCACTTTGCCCATCGAGTTCATGCAGACTCTCACAGATAAATCAAACCATGCCCACTCATACGCAATCTTCCTGGAAGATGACTTTGTTTGAATATCCCTCCACGTAGCATCACACTTCGTTAGGATCCCACCGGCCTCTTGAACAGCAAGTTCAATGTTATTACTATGAGCAATCTAATTTAGGAAAAGTTAACGGCCAAACTCCATCCTCATTTCTCTTGTCCCAAATCATCAAAAGTTACTTGTCAACTAGTCAACCCAAATCTGGATATCGTTTAGCTCTTGCTGCATTCTACAACATTTCATAGTCTGAGCATTAACAAATGGTGTTGTACCTTGTGCAACAAGATATACATCATAAAACATTGTAAACGATTTACTTTATTCTGCTTCAGAAGTAATGAATTGAAAGTAATGAATTGAACTATACCTGTGCGTTCAGGGGCTTTATTTGCTGTCAGTCTCGATGGATCCTAATTGGGCCACTGGAGAGTTTACCTCTTTTATTAATGATGTATTTCCTTTTTGCATTAATCCAAGCTGTCAGTGGTAACATTATCTGCTGTACTAGAAGGGTTCAGCGGCTCTAGCCACGGGGAAAGGAGAGGAAAGAAAGACTATCTGAAAACGATAGTCTTGAATATTCCAATCAGCTAGAATCTTTGAGCAACGGGCTGGAATATTGCAACAAAAAAATCAGAATCTGTCAAGAATATGTGGGGATTTCAAACGAGTGTACTGGAAATCAGAGCAAATGGTTAGAATATTGAAAAATAAAGGAGACTTTGAGAAAGATGTTCAATGTTGAATGTTAGAACAATATATCAGAATTTACGACGATTGACCACAGTGGTTCATTCATGGACAAGGATTTATTCAGCGCGCTTTACATGTTATCTACAAATTCTGAATGGCTATTAGCATTAGATCGGATTTAGTTTGCAATTCACATTATTCGAGCAGTTTGCTATCCCATCCTCGCGATCATTGGTGTCCCTGGTAAGCCCATCTTTCTAGCAAGATGTTCAATGTATCATGTTGTACTACGTTTGTGTTTTCTTCAGTAGATCATTAAAACCATTCTTCTTCTAGTTCAGTATCAGAGAACAAATCAGGCTGTTTGTTACTCTTGCAACCTCTTAGTCCTGAATTGAGTTCCGAACACGTTTGCCACTCAGGCCCACTCCGACCTCTAAAACTAATTCTATTCAACCTGCCTGCGGAGGGAATGGTTATCTGTGACTTTGTTAAATGCATCCCATCATATTGCAAAACTAACTTCCCTTGAAGTTAGAAGCTTCGTTGTCCACTTACCAGCAAATACAAGTTGCCAGTGACCTACCACTCACCCTTTTTTGTTCACTTTACGCCAACATGCATCATATCAAGTAAATGAACCCTGTCGTCTATCCCCCATATGACTGAAAATCTTTATCTATTTCACTTTACAAACCCCGGCATTGAAGTGAGTTTCCTGTATTTCTTCTTGATCACGATTTTGGATATTACACTATTACATTTACTGTTGCTGAAGCCTCAATACATCGCATAGTTAGGGATAATGACTAATTACATTTACCATGACCTGCACAGAAACTCATGTTGATTATCTCTTGAATCAGGGAGCATGACCACCTGAACATTTTTATTGGACATCCTGTGTACTATGTACATTCAGCTGCATGAGGAATTACCTCAAATGTTTCTTAATAAGAACTAAAATTTGAATTAGCTGTAAGGAACATCCGATATACTTCTGCTCTTGCACTGTTGTGTGGTCATTATGCATGGTCTTTCAAAATGCTTTATTGTCAGCTAACGTATACATGAAGGGAGATGAGAAGAAGTGCTGATACCTGTCTGGACAAGGATATGTAGAATTCTCAAGTGTGGAAGCAAACCAATCAGCCCATCGAGTTCAAACCAACCCTCCAAAGACATTCCCACCCCAATCAGTCCGCCACCCTCTAACCCTGCATTTCCAATGTTTAATCCACCTAGCCTGCAAGACCTGGAAACTATGGGCATTTTAGCATGGCCAAACACATACCCTGCACTGTGGGAGGAAACTGGAGTACTCAGAGGAAATGCATGCAGAGAGAGGTAGTTTCAAGAGGGCTTAATCAAACTCAGGTCATTGGCGCTGTGAAGCAGCAGTGCTAACTCCTCTGCCAACATGCCACCGGGAACGTTAGTTACAGATCATCTGGATGCAATACGGCAGGAAAATGAATTAAATATGGCAGGTTTCTGTGAGAAGCAACAAGGATAGAGTCGTTGCATTCCACACCCAGAATTTCCAGGATTTTTTTTTCTAATTAGTACCTCACCCAGAGTGAAACGAGAGGGGATATCTATCATCAATAAAGTGTTCACAAATTTGTCCCAAAGTCATGTGGTCTTAAGCAAGCATGAGGATAATTTATGAAGTATTTGCTGATGAAACATTTTTGTTCTCATTATACTGTAGGGCACTGGTATCATAAATAGTGTAATATTAAATGTATATCTCCGGATGTAATTTATAAGGTGGTGTTCCCTGTGTTCCTAAAACTGGGTTAGTTTTCCTCAGAGCAGTGGAAATTGAGAGGGGACATGATTGAGATGCATAAAATTATGAGTTGTGTAGGTAAGGTATAATTAATTAAACTTATCACTTCAATTGTGGATCAATGATCAAGGGCATGGGTTTAATTTGAGTGGACGATCATTTCAGGAGATGTGAGGAAAAATGCGTTTTCACTTAGACAGTGGTAGGAATCTGAAACTCTTTGCTTGTAAAGACGTTAAAGGAAGAACCTCTCATAATACATAAGATATATTTAGTTGTGCACTTTTCATGCCAAACTATAGTCCTGGAAAATGTAATTAGAATACTTATGAAGTTGATTTTGTCTGAAGTGGATGTGAAGGTAAAAGGAACTTTAACAGCACTGCAGATCTGTGGGAATCTATTACTATGAAGAAAACACATGTAGTGCAGGTGCTCACACAGAGTTTGAAGAAGGGAATTCCATGCTCTTGAAACAGTGACGGTGTAGCAGCGGCTGGTACAGGTCTAAGCCAATCTGAACTGTTGTTTGGAAGCAAACTTGTATTTAGTCATGTTTCATTATTTTTTCTCAACTGTTACTTGCTGATCAGAGATGTGGAGTACTGGTAAGTTTTTGTCAAATGAGCTCAGTTGATTTTCTATAGCTCGCCTTGTCTTTGTGAGCACTCTGCATCAGTCTTCGATGGTTGAAATGTTAAAGGTCACACATGCAGTGCCACTTCTGAATGCAGTTTTTGTTTTTTCTGGATTTATTCAGATTCTTGTGCGTTATTGGATATATATTGATCCAAGCATGTAAAGTTTACTCCATCAGATTTTTGAGTCTATCTTATGAATGTTGGCCAGAATTGAGGCGTCAAACGATTACTTCCTGATCGTACAACACTTAGCTGTGTTTGCAATCATAGCAATTCGATGTTTTGCCCAGCTCAGACTTGGCTGTATCTTTACATCCAAAATGTTGATAGTAGGTTTCAACGACTGTAATACTATTGAAATTACAATTGTGACTGTTATATTCTCTCGTGATGGAAATGGCAATCGCCCAGTAGTTGTGAGGTGCTAAGTTGTCTCCAACAAAATAGGAAATCTGGATGCTGGTCAGGTCTTCCAACATATTATTTGGTTCTGCTGTATTGTTTTTCTCAGTTTATCGTCGTACTTATCATTGTGCAGTTATCAGAAAATATCCCTACATTTTACCTTGCCATGTAGGTGAAGTCCATTAGTGAAACAGTTGAAGATGGTTGGTTCAAGTGCACTACCCCTGAGGAGGTCCAGCAGAGATGTCTCAAGACTGTGATGACTCCAGTGTTGTCTCTGACTCCAGCATCTACAGTTCTTATGATCTTGATGTTCCTTTGTGTTACGTATCCGACTACTGCAATTCAAGGGATTGATCTCTGATTGTCCTTGATACGGGTTTCACTTGGGGTCCTTGTAGCCATGCATTGTGAAAAAAGGTTTTCCTTTCAAATGTAATCAATGTATACTGATTTGCTTCCATTTTCATATTTGTACTCAGAATTTTATGAGATCAGAAATTGAATAGCCACCTCAGGAAAAAATTGAGCATCAGAGTGCTTGTAACTTCTGAAGAAATGTTGTTTGATAGTTCCATCAACAGCAACTTCTTTCATTTTAGTAATGATCAGGAGTAATACATAGGGCGTTTGCTGGATGTAGTTTTATCATTTCACTTCTTGCATACAGCAGACAATTGAACTTTTTTTTTACAAGAAATGGAGGACATATGTCAGTGTTGCATATGTAAATCTGTCAGTTTTGTTATTGGCAGAGCTATGCTTGAAGCATAGCAGCCTCAATGCAAGAAGATTATCAGAACTCCACGCGTTCACATATTTCTGTATGTCAGGTGAAACTACTTACTGGCAAATTGGAATATTTAATATAGAGGACTTCAGGAGAAAGCTGACATAAAATATACATTCAGCAAATGTTGCTGAGACTTGTTGCAATTGTTTTACTTGCCCAAAGTAGAGATGTTCTTTGTATCCCAAACGTTGATACTGGACGTGTTTGTGAAAACAGTTCTTTTAATTAACTTCTAAATGTTTTGGAACCACCAACTTCTGTATTGGAACTGTCCAAGAGTTGCATTTCATCTTTTGTTTGTCGATTGCATCATTGTAATTGGTGAATGCAGAATTGGCGAATGTTTGACATATGAGCAATCCTGCGTTCACATTCCAACAGATTACCATGTGATTGTGAGTTATGTACTTCTTATGACCTCCTGCACTCATGTTACCAATGATGATCTATCTGGCTTCTTGGTGGTATTATTAAAGTAGTTAATATGATGGTACACTTGAACGTTAGTCTTCTTTTTTTTCTGCTGCTGAAGCCCCACAACCTCATATATGGCTAGTTCTGATTTGCCACATCTGTTTAAAAACTACCACATAACAACGCAGTAGGGAAGCACAACACTCCAAATTCGATCCTCACTGTGATGACCGTATTGTAACTCCACAAGAATAGTGTAATAGACAATCCTACTGACACATTCAATGTTGGATAGATCACCAAAATTTGGATTAGTGAAAGAAGAGAGGTCAAGTAGGCTTCCTTTATGCTGCTTCATTGATGCTGCATCGTCACAGATTAGCTACTCTTCTCATTCAAAGTAATTCACGCTAATGCCAGTACCACTCTGGGATGCAAACGAACTCAGACCAGAAACCATCGTCTTCTCCCACCCTACTAATCTACCCATGCTCGACACAATACTGCATGGACCACGAATTCTTCTACATCATCCTCCGTCATCAGCATAATTATCAGATTTTTTAAAAAATTCTAGATGCAATCAGTTCGAAAGAAGGGTAAAATGATTCAAAACATTACGGTTGCATCTTCTTCACAGTTAAAGGTAGACATGTGAATTTCTCAATCAATTTCTGTTTTTGTTTCGGGTTTCCAGCATTGACAGTTTTTTTTTCGTTTTATTTCAATGTTCACCTGTCCTTGCTTTACTCTGGCCCTTGCATTACATCACCACTGCATTTCCCCAGTGCAACCGCTGGCTCCAACTGCATTTTGACGTCACCCACAAACACAGGACCAATCCACGCAGACTTAGTCCTCTCTACTTCCAATTCCAGTCACACAGTTTTGAAGCACACCCAGTATCTCCCACATCCCTTGAGTACCTCGCAACAATTCACAATAGTTTCCATTTACATCACTCTGGTTCCTGTCCTGTCACAAAAAGATCTCATCTGGAACATAGGCTGTTCCCTTTTCTAATGCCTCACAGCACCACCAAAGGAATGAACACACATCAATTCCATATTATCCCCAGCTGCCATGCCTCTGGACCCGCTCTACATTTCTTGGATGCACAATGACGTTCAGAAACTTCAGCAGTCCGTTCTAAATCTAAATCAACAACAGTGTGCCAATCCACTATTTGTGCTACCCCATTCCTCCACTCAACACCACACTCCTGGAAAAACCAACTAAATGCTTTAATTCTAGCGCCGTTTAAACAAGGTACTGTTGGATGCTGGAAATCAGAAATTAAAAAAAAAACAACACGAATTTCTGGAAAGAAAGAAAGCAAAACTCATCACGTCTGGCAGCATCTGTGGACAGAAATCAATTCTGAACAAGTGTCACTGGATACGAAACATTAATTCAACTTTCTCTTCACTAATGCTACCAGTTGAATTTTTCGAAGAAAGTTGTGTTTTTGTTACATCAGTTCTAGTTCTCATTCACAATTCTAAATTGTCCTGACCATTTTGTCTCTCCTTTGAATGATCCGTTTGTCACTTTTATAATTCTCTTTGCATCCCCCTAACTTGCTATATAGTTCCTTAACTCCCTGTCTCTCTTTCACTTTCCATGTTGCAACCATACAAGTTACAGTTCAAAATTTATCCACATATGTCACGCTACCAATGTGAATTTTACGTCGTCCAGTCTCAAGCTTCCACTCCTCTTTTCTCCTTATTCGCCTCTGCCAGGCCTCCAAATTTTCACTGCCAACCACAGCCTTTGCTTACTCCCTTTCAGGGCTCTCATTACCCCAGAATATCTGTTTCCTGACTTATTTCCGCAAACATGCCTATATCATTTCCACCCTTCTTTGTTTACTGGAATTTACCGTCAACCTACTCTCTCCTGCATACTGTCATATAATTCCTGGCACTTATTTTATTTTTATACAGTTTAAATCATTATAACCAGTTCAAGACATTTCTGAAGCATAAAACAACCAAAGCTTTGACAAACTATGAAATGTTGCTTTGAATGATAAATATGATATTTCCTGCTTATTTTCCTTGTTCACAGTTAATATATTGACTATCAGAGTCATCTCTAGGGGAACGTGTGGACTCTCGGAATGTGTCAGTTACTACTTGATAAGCATGGCATCGGCGGACTTGTTGGTTGTTTTCGTTGATCTGATATGGAGACGCATACCAATATCTTATCCACAAGAGTTCAATTTTCTGAAGTCCATTCCCGTTTGTAACCTTCATCCTGTCGTGTTTTACACAGTCAATGACCGTTCTGTATAGTTTATCGTCACTTTCACTTTCAATTAATTTGTGGCCATTTGTTCCCAGAAGTTGAAAAATCTATATTGCAGTGAGAAAACTGCAACTGCTATCCTGCCTGCAGTCACTATTTTGAGTTGCTTAAAGAATATATTCTGGTATTTTATCTCAACCGATCAATATGCAATGTTAATGACACTTAATTTTGTGATTTTCAAGAATATGTTTCGTATTTTCCAGTCCGGGTTGCAATAGAATATTTCCCTTATATTATAACGCCGGGATCACCTTTTGTCCTGATACTTCTACTAAATGCTTTAACTGTTAGACACATTTTCGTGAGCAGTCGAGCCCGCAGGAGACTTCGGGCTGTGAAAAGAGCAGAGAATGTGAAAGATGCAGAGGTGGAGAGCCAAAGGAAATCAATCATTTTACCGTTCGTCATTTCAGCATATTTCATCTTGCCGTGGACAATGATAATGTTTTATTCTATATGGCACCAGATGTGGGGTAGGGGTATTACACGATCGTTTTGAATATGTCTGTGCAGGACGTTGCCTTCATGCTGCAACTCCTGAGTTGTTGCAGAGATACTTGTATTTATGCCTAACACAGACAAAGTTGAGACAACAGTTGACAGATATTCTGAAATATCCCTTTACAGCAGTTATTCAATTCATTTCGCCTCTGCCAGACCTCCAAATTTTCACTTCCAACCACAGTCTTTGCTTACTCCCTTTCAGAGCTCTCATTACCCCAGAATATCTGTTTCTTGACTTATTTCCGCAAACATGCCTATATCATTTTCACCCTTCCTTGTTTACTGGAATTTACCGTCAACCTACTCTCTCCTGCACACTGTCATATAATTCCTGGCATTTATTTTATTTTTATTCAGTTTAAAT
>JAHRHZ010000230.1:173450-185518 GCA_024137785.1 Ginglymostoma cirratum
CACATTCTGCAGGGCTGGAACATCCCTCCAATAAAGTAAATTCCAACACTTTTAACACTTTAGCTTTGACCTAACTAACGTTTTGTAAACTTGTAACGTACTCCCCTGCACTTAACTTCCATATCAAGAATGTCATTGTGATATCTTGCAATGTTTCATAAAACATTATAATTTTGTTTCACTCTCTTTATATACAATGAGCATTCTTAATATTCTTAATAATCCCCAGAATGTAACAGAAGACATAATGATATCAAACAGTTAGCAATTATTAACTGAAAGCACAAAAAAATCTCTCATCTTCCTTCAGCTGAAAATCTTCGATCTTGTAACAGTAAAAATTCTACTTGATTACACTTATCTGTGGAGAAGTCATGTTCCACTGGGATAGGTTTTAGGTTGCTTTTTGTCTGTCATTTTGACAATAATTTAGGTGAGATTAAAGAAGGCAAGGTTAATAAATTTGTGGATGACACTTCAAGGTTTCCTTATTTTGGGCAATTCCAGGACATACAGGAGCCCCAATATATGTTGCTGATACTGCAGCTGCTGCATCGTCGACACAGCTGTAGCCTGGAAGACAAAGAAGGAGAAGAAGAAGAAAAAAGAAAAAGTCAAAAAGAGGAGAGAGAAAAGGATGTCCCCAATCAGGAACGGACAGTCTCAGAAGCCTGAAAACTGCTTACCATCTTTGCACATCTTTGTTTTTTCATTATGTAGCATTTCAATGAAGACAATGTTTGTCATGGGACTCCAATCAGAAAAAATAACCCTCTACCATGATTGTCCATCTCCTGTCATTAAACTAACTTAGTATCGAGTTGGTAAGGTCACTCTGACTCCTGTGTAATGTAACGTTACTAAGTAGTCTACCTTGACAAAGCTTTGCCAAAGCTTTCACTAAAGTGCTGCTTGACCTGCTGTGTTCATCCAGCCCCATGCTTGTTATCTCGGATTCTCCAGCATCTGCAGTACCTTTTATCTCAGAAGTAAACAATGTCCACTTCTCTAGTCCACATCAATATTTTTGGAAACTTCCTGAAAGAAAAAACTCAATGAAGTTGGTGAGACAGGCTTCCCTCGCATAACACCATGCTGACTATCCTTAATCATTCCTTGCCTCTTCAAATACGTATAAATCCTAATTTTAGGAATCACTTTCAAGAACTTACACTACTCTGAAGTGAGCTTCACAGTTCTATCACAGGTTTCTCCTTACATCTTTCCTTAATAAAAGGCATGGCATTAGCCACTCTCCACCATCCAACACCTCACCGTCGTTACAGATGATTTAAAAGAAAACAGTTCTGCAAGAGGGCACGCAATTTCCTCCCTAACATCGCACAATATCTCCGTATACTGTAGACCTAGTCCTGGAGATTTATCCACTATTGTACTTTCTAACTACTCTAACACTTCCTCTGTCGTAACGTGAACTGTTTTCAAAATATCAATATTTATTTCCCAGTGTTCTCTAGCCTCACTTTCCTTCTCCACAGTAAAATCTGACGCGAAATATTCCTTTAATATTTTCCAATTTCCTGGATTTCAACTGAAAGGCATCATTTTTGATGTTTGAGGTGTGCTACACATTCTTGGTGCTTTTTTGCTCTTCCAGTAGTTGTAGAATCCATTTAGATTATTTTAAACTTATTTGCCAATTCTATCTAACATCGACTCATTGCCTTCCTGTTGTCCCTATAAAAATGTCCCCATACTCTTTATACCCTCAAGAGATTTATTTGGACTCAGTTGTATATACCTAATATATGATTTTTGTTTTTAAAAAAACTAAATTCTGGACTGAAACCTCAATATCTTTATTCATCGATTATTCTAATCCTACCAGTCTTAACATTTACTTTAACAGAAACATAATGACTTTGAACTCTTGTTAATGCACTTTTGAAAGCTATCCACTCATCAGACATTTCTTCACATGCGAATAGTCTACTCCAATCAATTTTTGAATGTTCTTGTCAGTTGTCTTTAAAACTTGCCTTACCTCAATTAAAAGATTTATTTGTTTTATTTTTCTGGATGGAAGGCTTATACCTTTCCATAGCTGTTATGAAACGTATTGAATTATGTTAGATACGTCTTACATGTAACCCTACTATCAAGTCAGTCACTTGCCCAATCTTTTTACTCAAGAGAAATGCAAGTTTTGCACTTTCATTTCACGTATTGATAAATTACATTTTTTGTTGAAGTTATTTCACAAATTCTTCACTATTCCAAACATTTGACACTTTGGCAGTCCCACTAAATGCTTGGAAAATTAAAATGATTTAATTCTTATATATTTTTCAGACATCGCCACATATTTGTTCCTAAATTTCCTTCTGACTATTTGGGATCTATAGTCCAATCCAATTCAACTTATCATCTTTTCTAGCTTCAACCCATTTAATTTCACTTCATAATTCTTCCAGAAATAGCTTCTCTAGTTACAGCAATGGCATTTTCCCTTAATCAAAAACGGCACTCCACCTCCTCTTGTGCCTGTCTTTCTATCCTTCCAACCATATCTGAAACCTGGAACTTGAGCTGCCAGTCCCGTCCATCTCTCATTGAAGTTTCTGAAATAACTGTGATTTCCAAATCCCATGTTCCTAAGAATGCCATGAGTTCATCAGCCTTAGTTGGAAGGACTCTTGCATTGGGTAAATCAATTTTACTTCTTCAAAGTTACTTCAATCTCTGACTTCACCCTGTGCCTTTTTTTCACAACTAATTTGTTCTTTTCAGAGTCAAAGCCCTTCTCATCTATCTTTCCATTTACTCTCCTACTTAAGATCCCTCCACCACACCCCTACCCCAGCTAATAGCTTACAGTCTCTCTTATTGTATTTAGCAAATCCTACCGTCAGGATGATTGTCACACTCCAGTACAGGTGAAACCCACCCAGTGTGAACAGATCTTGTCGGCTCCAGAAGGGATGCGAATAATCCAAGGACCTTCATCCCTGGACATTTCATCTCCACTGCAGCCAGTGGTTTATCTCCTTATCCTCTTATTGTTTCTCTCATTTGAACTTGGCACTGAGAGTAAATCAGGGATTAATACATTTGAGAATTTTTTCATAAATTTCTAAGAAAATTCTTATTTTCTCTCTGTAAAACCTTCACCATTTCCCTCAGTATGTCATTCGCACAAATGTGTGCAATAACTTCCAGCTTCTCACTTACCCTTTAACAATATGTTTTAAGTGTGTTGAAACGTCCTTCAACATGAAACCAGGGAAGCAACATGCTGTTCTCGATTCACGTACAGTGCCACAGCATATGCCTTCTGTGCCTCTAACAGGACAGTCCCCTATTAGAATTATTCTTTTAATTTTTGTCAAACCCTGTCTGACATAAGATTCATTCTTAGTGCCCAAGATCTGATTGTCTCTTCCATTTGCGTCTGAAAGACTATCATTTTCAATAATATTCAAAACTGAGTATTTATTTGAGGCAGGAGGTTTCTGAACTACCTTCTTAATTGTCCTGACAATCACACATCGATCTGAATGATATTGCTGTCTAATCACTTCTCTAAAGCTCTTAGCCATCTAAATCTGTGTCTCCCTTTGACTTCAATGATATTAAGTTAAGTTAAGCTAAGTTGAGTTAAGTTAATGTTATTCCATGAGTTTGCACGTTCCACTCTTCATTGTCTCTCTATTCAAGCATGAACATCCAGCTCAGGAGGGAAAGTGCTGGGAACACGTATATATTCATGAAAATCAATTTTAAAGTCATTCCGGGATTCAATGGGAAGGGACGAAGTAACAAATAACACGCATTTTCACCAATGTACCTTCAGCTTCTTCGTGATGGTAACACTCTCATGGTTCATAGCTAAGTTCCTCTTTCTTTGAACCAACAGCGCTCAAAGATGAAACAGCATTTTCCTACTTTGACACATTGCTGTTCTTTATAATACTGATCATGTTATTTTTGCCTGTATTTTCCCACTTTTTCTGTTTTGTTCTAACTTGCTTCAGAATTTCAAGGCTGTTGAATTTTTTTGTGGGTGGGGGCATTGAGGGGTGTTGGTGGTGATGTGAGTTTCATGCAAAATCAGACAGTCACAAATTCAAGGAAATCTTTTACAATATATATCCTCACTCAGTTTGTTACAACTGAGCACTTGAGACATAGATCTGTATAGAGGGCGGGGTCTCATGTCCTTCAATAAAGAAAACTCTTCATCTGCCTTTATGATTAAAGTCAATCTACTTGTACAATTGCTTCATTTAATAAAACTGCAGAGCTATTTGTTTGTATTGTCCAAATGCTTTATGTATTTATCCAAATCACGTATTCCCTTGCCAGGCAATTTTCTGCGTTAATAGACATTTTTATTGCAGTTACCCAATTTATCAACTCCTCTTTCTTTTAAAGGATGATGCTAATGCCCTACTCAATGCTTCCAACTATTAAAATTTTAGCTGTTTGATTTCAATTCATCCTGAATTATATACAGAGTGTATTGCAGTGGAGCTGGCTTTTCATCCGAGGTTCATTTGTTGATCTGCAATCTGCCCAGACAATGTACTGCTCACTCATTTGCACTCCCAGCACTGATCACAGTGTCCCGGATGCACCAACCCAACATGTTTACAGAGCTTAAACAGAAACTGTGACATTTTTCAGGTTCATTCTCCTTTCTCAAGAAGGAGTTCAAAACTAAAATGGAATGTAACTGTCTCCCAAAATTTTTACTGTCTACTCTATGTCTATTCTGTTCTGGTATGCTGACGATATTTACTCTTCTCTTTAGAACTTCCAGAACGTCGTCTCTTCTCCTTTGACAGCTTCAAAACGTGTTGACTAAAGGCTGCCTATTTCATCAAATACCTTCCAATGTGCTGGAATATTAATCACTGAGGTTTAAATTTCCTACCTGACCAATAATGTTCCAGGCTGCTTTTTCGAAGTTGCTCGGATTTTTTTCCCAGTTTTGGAACTGTGTGTCTTGTTTGGCAGAACTTAAATAGATTCCTACTGCCTCATCTGTGCTAGTAGACTTTATTTATACATGATTAAATGGGGAATGTCGCCGAGTCAAAGTGTTCCCCAACTTCGACTAGACTTCTCAAAATGAAAGTGCTTAACTCTTTATGTCAAAATCATTTGGATTGGTCTTGGTGAACCTGGGTCAATAGTTGTAGCACTTTAATTTGTCTGTTATATGAGGAACCGAGCAGAGATGTGACGAGAATACTATCTCTTCTCTAGCTGTATGCATGTTTATGTCTTTAGTTATGCTAGTATCCAGAGAATCAATTTATAACAAGAAGCAAAGCACAACAAAACAATTGCATTTAAATTCGGTGTTTGCTGTCCCACCGATTTCTTGGATATTACAGTAAAAAAAAGCTTTTAAATTGTTGGTCATGAAATAACGCACTTACCTTCAAAGCTCTGCTCCTCTCTTTTGATATGAAACCGGTTTCAGAATTAAACATAAGTACGATTAATATAATATTCAGCATCTTTTTAAAACAATCTTTCTTTAACTTCTTTCTGTTTTCCATTTCCCACCTCTATTATGAGTGCCTTATAATATTTCTAGATGTTTCGTGCATTTCTGGTGCAACTTTATTTTCTTGCAGACAATTCACACATTTTCAGATTTGCAATGTTCTCGTAATTCAACTTCCTGGTTTAGTATACAAATTTAATCATGTCACTGAGCTATGCATGTGTAGGATGGGCAGGAATTAAACTCTATTAATTGCCACTGCGCTTTGACTAAACCATTCACTCAGGTTTATTTTAATTCCCAAATACTTGCAAAAGCAACAAATACCATTAAACATTATTTGGTTAAATTACATCAACTGCCTTTCTTCGTGTTCCGGTCATATGTTGGGAGCTACGTAGAAAGTCAGGCTTGACACGCTTTTTGCACCGTTTCACTCAGCCACAGAATGTATACTGGGAAGAATGTACTTCAACTGCATGTTTAGAACACAGATACATAGCAATGTAAGCATTGTCTGAACACTTTATTTATTAGAGGACAAACCAATTAAATAAATTGCTGCAACTTAATAAATAAATACGGGACAAAAAAGTGACCGTAGTTCTACAACTTAAAAAACAAAGTAAAAATAAATGGAACATTTCACAGTTTTGACAAAAGTTTGAATCTCAGCAGTCTTCCAAATTTATGCACCGTCACTTATAAGAAGCCTTAAAAACCCAATTGTGCAGTCAATTTACTATCCCTAACCACAAAATCACAGCTTATGTATTTTTGCTGTTGGAGTGTGGTGTAGGGATGCGAAACTCGTCGACACATCTAATATTATCACCCATTGTAAAGAAGAGATTTCATGTGTACTTCTAAAGTCTTTTATTAAAGATTCTATACATTAGTGAACTCTAAGGTTTTACATCGCACAAACAAGAAGGAAACTAACAACAAGAGTACATGAACACCAACTGGCTACAAAAGGACACGATCAATACTCACTCATCTCAATCCGCATGGACAAGGAGAACCACGACTTCGACTGGGACAACACCAAGATCGTGGGACAGGCTAGGCAGAGACAAGCACGAGAATTCCCGGAAGCATGGCTCTCCACGAAGCAGGCTATTAATAAACACATTGAACTCGACCCCATATACATTCCACTACAAAGGAAAACCGGAAGTGAGGCAATCTGTCTCAACAGACCCCAAAGTTTAAAAGCCAGACGGGAAAACACACTGACGCTTCATTGGAGGCTGCACTGAGGACGTTAACAAGCACTTTAACGAAACGTCTGAGAAACAAGAAACCAGCTCGGTGAGTCAACCAACCTCAACAACCTCAACATTAGTGAACATTTAAATGACAATTCTTTCTACTATTGCACGTAATTAGACTGAAGTTTACCAATATACACTTAACTCGGCAATTGAAGGAATATATAAAGACCTCAATTTACTTCATTCATCGCGGGTAATCACGTATTGTATTAGCTTGATGCTTGATAGGCAGTGTTTTATAATTCTCAAAACGGTTATTTACTTGAACTTTCTCTCTAGCTAGCAGAAAACACCAGGGTTGTGGCTTTTATGAAAGTAAATGAAATTTTGTAAATATAACAGAGGCAGAAACTGAGTCACCAATACCCAGACTAATCAAGCGGAAATTGTATATATGCATCAAGCAAAGTCCCCTTTAACAGTTTCAATTTTTCTAGTACCTTCTTAGAAATGTGCCTGCCTTTGCAGTTGACGTTGCAGCAAATGCTCAGTTGAACTCCTTTGTAAAAGCACAATCTAAATTTCTTCTGTCTCACCTACAAAGAAAGTGCTATAGTCCCTGCTACAGTTCAGATAAAATTCATCTGTGAAGATGACGAAATTCCAGCATGTCTCTGAGCAAACATTGAGAGGCAGGCAGGGATTCACTTGGAGTACAGTATGTTTCTTCTTCAGTGATACCTCAGTAGGCTTTCCCAGACTTTAGTCTCCACATTGGTAAGTGGTTTGCAGAATCGGATAAATTCTTCCAGATGAGGCAAAGTTGCACGTTGTGTAAAATGCCACCTTTTCCATTTCATCCATGTTCTCCCAAACTTATTATTTTTCTGCATCTTCATATCTTATCCATACATACTCAAGTGGAACATTTCATCGAGATTCGCCCTTATTTACAGGTATTGAAATATTATGTACTTCCGAATTCTAGATTATTTGGCCTTGAACATATGTCAGCCTGAATCAACAGTTCAAGAAATGTACTAATATCATACACATTTCTGAGCAACGTTTACCTTTTATTACTTTTCCAACGCTGCTCCAAACAGACATTTTTTTTCTGTAAGCATGAACATGTGAAAAATAAAATACAAGAATACCATTGCTGTACATCTAATTTTTTTTTCTTCTTGACTTAATGTATCCAAACGTCCATCGTTTACTCGTGCTGCAAAATATGTAAGTTTATATGAAGGTACAGTCTAAATATGCCAAAATATTGTTTTAGGAGGAGTTTTGTAACTCCAGAAAGTGGAAGGCAAATATTTGACAAGACATATTTGGTAGCTCTGCGCAGAGTGGTCAAAGTGTACGAGAGAGGACTTCTCAGCACTTACAAAAAAAAATCGAACATGCAGAGTATAATTGTCATAATTTCGTTATTTTTGGTTTTAGACATGTATATTTGGAATTCTGCATTGTTGATTAATTTTATGACTGAGATAGATCTACATGATTTTAGTAATAAATATGCATTCTATATTTTGGACAATATGGAGCTGTTGCATATAAGAATCAATAAAATTGTTGTTTTCCAGATATTCTACATCTCTGTGCTTGCTGTCAGGCGCTATGGTCCTCTTTCCATGATTCGACTGTGGCTCCATTTGGTACACAAGAGCTCTACTTTAATTGTAACCAGTTTGAGAACGTTGATTCAAATAAGTTTCCCTTTACATTTCTACAAAAAGTTTTTTTTTGTCTCTTTATCTCTCTCATTGAATTTGTGTATTATTTATCCCAGCTGTATATTGTTTGGGCATAGCTCAGAACTAGAAGTGTTCATTACTCACTCGGCTTAAACATTTTCCTGCCATTTAAAATAATACTGTGATGCTAGTCTGTGGTGAAAACGAACAGTGTTTATAAATCACAGAGCAGTAGTTCCTTACGATCAGAACGATCATTCCATTGCCATTCTTTAGAAAATCTGAACTGCCAATGTTAATAAATTCAAATAGTATGTGGGTCTGATGAAATAACATCTTGATTCTTGGTGAACCTGCATACCTTCATATCTATGATGCTCAATATATGAATTTATCAAACATTCTCCATTCAAATGCTTTTCTGTGTCTTTCTTTTCAGCCTTCACCCAGTCAAAAAAAACACATTTTTAGTGCCGTTTTAACAATGTTTCTTCATGTGAATCCTGCTTATCAAAGCAGGCATGGAACGTTTGCCTTTTCAATTGATTTCTGCAATTGTTGATCAAATTGCAAATGAGTAGATCAAATTTAAACAGATTAATAGAAGTATATAGCAAAAGTGAAATCCGGATAATCTGATGTTCCTCCGCTTTCTCTTGAAAAGCGAGGCTTAATTCAAATGGAATTACCCGAATTTAAAATACACATGAATCACAGTCCTCTGCAGGTACATGGCACAATCTTTGGGATTTTTTTTTCCAAATTGCAACAACAATGAATTTCGGTCTCAACTAAGTGAGCGATTTTGCACATCATTCTTTCAATGCATGGTACATGGACTGAGAAATTAATGGTTTGAACAGCTAGCGATGGACTCCATATGATAGCATCTAGGGGATAAAAAACAGGGTGAAGTGGTGAACGAGAACTCCTACCTATTTTGGGTAGCAGAAAATAAAGTTTTCTATATGCTTGTGAGTTATTATTTGGACCAAGTCTCTCTTCTTTTTGTAGATTCTGTTGCTCTGGATTGGTCTTGCATTCAATAGGTTTTAACAACCAATTTGACTTGAAGTCTCACGTCAGACCTACTAATTAATGTACTAGATTAACTGGAGTGAATCTCAGCAAATCCCGCTATCAAAAGCATTAATGTTAATTAAGCCAAAGGTTTGGCACGTCATGATAATTGTAGGCTGTTTGAGGTGCAATCCAATCAGTCCCACTGGCTTGTTTTAAGCGTGATGATCTTCATAAATATTTTCCTTGAATCACCGAGGAAGTACTTTTCTCCAGATGCATTATTTCCTCTACCACCAATTTCCAGGTCAGTGAGTTCCAAATCAATAGAAATGCTAGGAAATGATTCTACTAATATTCCAAGGATTTTTGTTTTATTGAAAGCGTCCAGAATACTGTTGTGTGCTAACTGAATTGGTTAATAGCAGTGGGTGAAGGTGTTAGCTCTAAGGTGTCCATTTCTTCATGTCACAATGAATGACTTCAACAGTTACTTTGGTGTAGAGATGATTAGGTTTGGTTATCAGGTTGATACTTTACAGTGTTCAAGTAATGGTAACTGACAGCAGGATATGGAATCTAAACTATTCTTTCTTTTTGAATCATAAAAACCAGGAGCAGGAGTAACCCGTTCCGACCTTGCTCTTTATGAACTCATATCCTCTTGAAGTGTAGTCCAAAATCACACTTGTCTTCCTAAATTCTTGCTGTGATCACCTGTTTGCTTACATTGTCAGGTGTATAATAATACCAGGATCCATTTCTATATCACCATTTCCCAGTATATCAAAATTAAAATTACAATCTGACATTCTGTTTTCAAATTGAGTGTAAAACAATTTATCTACGTTGTACGTCATCTGCCTTTTTGTTCCTCCGACCGTGCAACTTGCCTAGAACGCCCTGAAGTATCTACACCCATAAACATCACCTACTATCAGGAGGGTTGAATGATTTAGGGCAGCTCCAAACGCAGGCAGAAAGCTCCAGTGTTGACAAGGACATTCTAGTTGCGATGTAAATTATTCTTCAATGGGTGCCTGCTGAATTCAAAGTTCAGTATAAGTTTACATCATCTATTATCGGGCAACTCAAAGTCCAAACCAAAGCAAGAAAATAGACTAGGTGTAGAGCTGGATGAACACAGCAGGCCAAGCAACATCAGAGGAGCAGGAAGGCTGAGGTTTTGGGCCTAGACCCTTCTTCAGAAAAAGAAGAAGGGTCTAGGTCCGAAACGTCAGCCTTCCTGCTCTTCTGATGCTGCTTGGCCTGCTGTACTCATCCAGCTCTACAGCTTGTTATCTTAGATTCTCCAGCATCTGCAGTTCCTACTATCCACGAAAATAGACTACTGTTTGTTATTCCCGAGCATGTATGACACGATATCAAGTCAGGAAAGTGTTGCTACGTGAGATTTAGTGAGGCAGATTGCGATGATATGTGATTTTACAACGGTTTTGCTCTGGTATGTTGCTCTTGGAAGGGGCTATTGAAAATATGATTCGAGGTGCAATCTTCAATTTCCTCTGAGAAAACCAGACTCCAAGTACATACCACTGCCTTCCGATTTCACACCTCATTATTATTTCTGTCATTTGCAATGCTGAATAATAACTGGTTCACTGCTTGTGTTTTCATTCAATTTCTGAACTTTCAGCCAGTTTCATACATATAAAAGGACACAGAAACATTGTTGCTGTGCAACTGAAATGACAATGAAATCAATTATCTATTTTTTTCCAATTTATTTTTCCTAAATTCAAAATTTTGACATTGTACTTGTCGTTGAGTTATAGATAGTACTTATGGGTGAGCTCTAGAATTCTTCTGAATGCAGTGCTACAGCTGCCACTTGTTTGAACATTTTCCCTCTCAATATCTTCAGCCAACGGCGTTCTTCGAGAAAGAAGGCTCTTTGAGAAATTATTTTGCATCATACAACCTGTTTATACAGTTTATCTAAATAAATATTAAATCTTATTTGTAAAAGTATGCAGTGTTGAAGATCAAACTTGAGTACCAAAGATGCACATTACTTGAAATGTACATTCAAAGCAAAAATGTTTCAACATTTCTACATTTTGACAAAATTCACACCTTGAGTTGAATAAGGGATTTCTTCAGGTTCTATGACAATCACCAAATTTCTCATGTCAATCTCCTTCTACTAAACTTTACTTGCAATTTTCCCACACCGTGTACAAGGTGAAGCAGCCCAATAATGAAAACAAAAACATATTAAGGAAGTTCTTCCTTTCTGTTTCATAAATCTTTCTGAAGAGAAGTTTTGAATTGTTCAATAAATCTCTACTGTCACGCCATCTGTACCATTTTCATACTGTTCATTTGTGCCAGCAGAATTTTCTCTTCTTAATCGCTTTCTCAAATATACCATCGTTTGATTTGCCTGCTTCAGTTGTTATACACCACCCATCTGACCATTTCACCAGGTTGTCCCTATTATCAGAAAATATGGGACATGCGTTATCACTGCAGATTAAAATTTATGGTATCTCAAGCCATTCTCTAGGCATGTTTAGGACATAGTTTGGAAGATATGAATTTTCTTCCTCACCAACCCTGCTCCCATTCTCCCATGATAACAAGCATGGGGCTGGATGAACACAGCAGGTCAAGCAGCATCAT